>APFE031541161.1:0-84052 GCA_000404065.3 Pinus taeda | reverse complement strand
TCACCTCGCAACCTGGACTTTTGTGATCTGAGTCTAGGGTCTTGCGCTCCAACATGACCTGATTAAAGTACAAATTCTTACATGTGAATAGATGTGTTGGCGTCGAACATCCTAGAAAGTCGCTTGATTACTAGTCAATGATGTAAACTGCTAACAAGTGCAAGAGAAACCACCAATAATGATAATGGTCCTCAAGGTACTATCAACACAATCCACGGAATGTGAATAGAGAAACTGAAGTTGAACACCCATGAAATCACTCGATCGAAAGCCAATGATGTGAACTTGTCATCGAGTGTGAAAAACTTGCCATTAGGGCATGCAAGCTCTAAGGGACTGGAAGGGAGTCTCTTGATCAACTTCCCAGATAATGAGTTGACGGCAACGGAAAGAGACTGTGTCGAAGAAGGTCCATAATGTATCCCACATCATTGATGCGAGACAAAGGGGTGTAAAATTATTTTGGATGATACAGAGAATCAAAGGTAAATGTAACTGCAGAAGGAAAAATCTTGAACATATCGGTGACACGACTGAAAGTTTGGTAGCTTTTGGATCCATAGGATCAGTGGTCATGATGATGTGGCACAAATCAAATGGAAGGAAAAAATGAATGGCCTAACCCAGGAAGGTCAACGATACAAAGGAGGATATCCCAACCCGACACGAAGCAGAAAGTGTCATGTTCAAGAGTGAGCTTCCGACACAACTAGTTAGATTTCCAAATTTTCCCCCACCATTTCTAGTAGGTATCCCAATTATTTTTAATCGCAAGCTTGAAGGGGATATCATATTCTTGCACTGTAAGTTCATCCTTCGGATGAATTCGACCTAGTAAGTTTAACAAGGCCTAGGAAGGAGAAGCTCATGTTCATCATTGTGACGAATCCGATGTCGTTTAATATTTTAACGAGTCTGACAAAGGTGTAACTTGGTATCTTTTTCATGTTTAGAGAGTTTGAAAAGACACATAAAAGAAAACTCCACATGGTCCCTTTACGTACATTTGTGTCTCTCAAGCCTAAAAAGGTAGAAAATGATACTTGATAGAATCGCTTGACCATTTCAGTCAAGGAGTACCTTTTTCGTAAATAGTGCATCCCAGCCTGAAAAAGGGGTAAAATTATACTAGTTACACGATGTTTCACATCCATTAATGAGTTCAAAACGACAAGGTCTCAACTATCTTTTTGCTTTTAAAGGGTCAGAAAAGAGCTTGAAAGCGGAGCCCCCATTTTTTTCTCTTTTTGGACTCAAAAGGGAAAAATATTTGGCAATATTTTCATATGAGTTTTACGAGTCGAGAAAAGAGCTAAAAGGTGACTCGTCCTGGAGGAACGAGTGGTATGAAGGGTTGTAACTAGTTTCGGAAATGGTGGAACTGCTCAAAACATGTAATGGTCAAGAGATTGGCTAACAAAACCACTCATCACTGCAGTCCCTCGGGAAAGGAAAAAAAACCAAGTGAAAGCATACGATCGGCCAAAGAGATGGTGGCAATGGAATGAAACAACCAAGGCTCATATAGCATAAATTAGTTGATAAAAACAACAATTACGAGATGTAAATTAGGCATGGGTTCATTTTTACACAAGCTTGAACCATGGAGAACACTTCTTGGATCCGATTTCATGTTTACACAAGCTTGAAATGGAAAACTATGCTTGCTATAAGTTGCATGCCCCCGACATAATGACTCAATTCGAGGTACATGTCCCCCAAGCTTTAGTTCATTCAACTAGGTGAATGGAATGAAGGTTCACTTTTGAGATCTAGGACAGACTCGACTGGGATTTTACGAGATCTTAATCAAAGACTCAATTTGGAAAAGGAAGGTGCTTAATTTTTTAACAAGGTTGACATAGTAAAAGAACTATCCTCCAGCCCCTTGTTTCATTTTTTAAAGAGCTCAACACAAGACAAAGAACTATGCTCACACCCTTTGTTTCATTTTTTTTAATGAGGTTGACATAAGACCAGGAACCATCCTCATGACCTTGTTCATGAAAAATAAGAGAACATGGCTCCCATGAGGTCCTCACTAGATGGAAGAACCATGCTCTAGGAGGAATACATGTCAATTGGTACCATAGATAGATCAAGTTCCAATGCCTCTTGTACATAACGTACTATACCATCTATGTGATCATCAACAAATGCGGAGACGGAAAGGGTAGCTACATAATTTACCTATGGCGGGGAAGGGACTGCTTGCAAACACGCACTAATAGGGGATGATGGTTGCAAAGGAGATGCCTGGTGACCAATGAACGAAAATTGATCAATGGTCACTATTCTCCCTTCATGTGGAAAACAAACCACACAGAAAAGTGAAGAAACAAGAGCTCCCATGACATAATCACAGTTGTGTCCAAGGAGAAGATTCAAATCTAAGGGTCCTTGGACTACCATCATGTCTATATAGATGGTCTTTCCTCCCAAAGTAATAGGGAACTTCAGAAGGATCCCCAATGCTGACTAGTTCCTCTGTTGAAAGCCAACAGATTTTGGGTGACAGGCACAAGCTGTGGGGAACCCAAAGCTTGCCAAGTAGTAGAAGACATGATGCTAATAGATGCACCTTCATCTAATATAGTGCCAAGTACTACCATATTATATTCTTGTACTATGATTTGGAAAGGCACATAATATGGGAGGCAGAAAGCAGTCAACTGACTCCAATCAAAAGAAACGACAAAACTACTTGGTGGGGGCATCATATGATTGCACCCATGCCCTACAGGAATAGAAGAAGGACTCTCTTGAAAAACTGGGATGGGAGGGTCACTCTTCGATTCATGAGAATATGAGGAGATGAGAAGAACATGAGCAATATGATCACCACTCTCGTGGCGGAACCAAGTCGACACTCTTTTCAACCAATGGTTTGTCATGAATAGACACAAGAGAGTCTCACTCAGGAAGAACAAGATGGGCCAGAGATGAATCTAAGTCAATCCTTTTACCAATCGAGAGAGGCTCAAAAGAAATCCTCCGATAACCAACAGGAAGTTGGGGTTGAGGAGCTGCAAGGTTTTCAAAAACATTGGAAGCTTTATCCATGAGAATACAAAGGTGAAGAAGAGCTCTCCTTCACATAACCTACAGGGGAATCTAATCTTCCCTTTCTTCTTACCATCACTAACTGAGGTTGCATCATTGACATGATCTCTAGAGGTCAATGGGGATGGTCGGTTCAGGTTGTGAGAGCATACCTCTAAGACTCTAGGAATTCCAGAACAGTCTCGAAGGAGATGGTCACCCTTACACAACCTACAAGGGAATTTTACCTTCCGCGAAGGATCAAAAGGTTTTTCGATTGGGGGTGCATTTGAAGTAATAGATACATGGTTCGCCTCTCACTTATTTTACTTCTTCTTCTTCATAGCCTCCTGGTTACCAGACTTGAAACTTTCACCAGGCGAAGCAAAAGAGGAGGGTGAAGAAATAGGGGAAGAAGGTGAGGGGTCAACCTTAGAATCATCGTGACGTGATTCAAATGAAGGAGACGTTTGGACAGGATTCGGGACGCTCAAAACCACCGAGGTCGAAAATAACCAGACAGGTAAACCAATGGTTAACCTTGGAAGGGACAATGTCACCATATAAGGAGCACCAGCATTTCCAAAAGAAGGGAAAGGACAAGGATTCCCATCTGAGGGGAACCCTTGACTAGTGGACTCTAGAAATGTTTCATTGGAATCGACCCTACATAATTACTAACGAATATAACCTTTAACCAAGAATATTTCATGGGTGGTTAAATTTAAGACACTGAAACAAAACTTTGCCTTTTCATGTTTTAAGAGTCCAGAAAAGGGAAAAAGGTGACTCTGGTCTCTTTCAGAGTTAGCAAGCTCGAAAGGACAAGTGCTCGATGATCTTTTCAAATTTAAAAAGTGAGTAAGGATAAAAAAATGACTACTCAGGGTATTCTAGGTAGAAGTATTACCTGGTAATCGTGAACTATAGAATACCTCCCAGCGAAACGAGAAGTATAGGTAGTCAATCTCCCCGAATGTTGTGTTTTTTGTATCACATTTACAAGGTGGCAAACTCGGCTTCCAATGAATAAAGGTTTGCAAACTTAGTGGGGTATCCCTTTATATACATGACGGTATGGGGAGCACAAGGTCATACTAGCATTGTCTAATGCCGAAGTGAATGACAACTATTACGTTTAAAGACGTCGAAACACATCTCTAGCCTAGACCACTAAATGTGAGCTTTAAGCTTGAAAGCTTCCTTGGTTAATTCTATAAATTTTAACAATTGATCTTGAATTAGGTTTCAATTACAAGACCCTACCATTGTCATCCGGAAAAAATAAAATAAAATAAAATAAAATAAAATAAAATTTTAAATAAAATAAAAAATAAAATAAAAAAATAATAAAATTAAATTTAAAAAATTAAATAAAATTAAATTAAAAAAAAAAAAAAATCCTACATGCAGCTATATAAGAAAAGTGATCTTCGTCTCCAATGAAAGTTAACACTAATTGAGGGATAGAGAGCACACAATCAATGCAAAAATCAAAGAATGAAAACTTTCACTTATGCATGTCCTAAATGCACTTAATCTTCCTATAACAACATAAGAAGTTTCATTTCATTTCCAATGCTTATGATGATGCAATTATCGCTTCTCAATAACGCTACTAATGTAATATTTTCACTTAATTAAACTAGAATGATGTTCTTTTTTTCATAAAATGCAAAATGAATCTTTCACATAAAGCACTTTAATGAAAATTTCCACAATTCTGAACAAACAAGCATCAATCAAACCCAAAGAATGATAAATGAAACTAAAAACAACTTCTTCCCTGAATTGAACCAACCAAAAACATAAATGCTTCAATCGACAAACCAATCAATGTAATACATGCTTGGAAAGAGAAAAGAGACACTCGAAATAAGAGAACAAACGAGACTCTTTCACTCATTCAATTGAAAATGAAGCAAACAAAGCATCCTAGTCAGTTCTGGGAGGAAGAAGAGAGTCCGAGGGTCAAGACACACTGGCACTGGAATGGGAGAAACTCTGATTTTTTCTTAACTCAGAGGTCGGAGCAACTTTTGGGCCAAAAGCAGTGTTGATCAGCATGAATGGCATGACTTTTAGGCTAAAACTAGTGCTGATAGGCCTAATCGATGTGACTGTTTGGCCAAAAATAGCGTTGATCGAGGGATTTAAAGAAAAAATAAAAATGAACTTGACACAGGGCCAGACTTAACACATCATAGGGTTGGCTACAGCAAGAAAGCACACAAACCAAGCTAAATGAAGCTCTCTAGTCAATGAGAACATGGTCTAAAAGGCTTATAAGGTCGAAATCATGAGAGCAAAACACACTGGCCAAGATTTGGGGACAAACCCTAATCTTCACTTATAGGCATTGGCGCGACTGCCTAACTGACAACAAGTGCCAGAAGGGGGTTGGTGTGACTGTTTCTTAGCATGTCGCACTGGTTAGCATGATTGTCAGAGCATTAAGCGCATTGAGCAAGGGAGCCAAGAAAAAAAAAACAAAAAACAAAAAAAAAAAAAATTTAAACAGGGACTAGATCTGCTACTATGAATTTCAAACTCAGACTAGTAAGCAGGAGAAAAGAAACAAAACCAAAGGGAAAAAGTGGAACTATAAAAGTTCACAAGAAATCATGAAATCTAAGACAAATAGAAGGATTGGTTCCCCAACAAAGTCGCCAATTTGTGGTGAAGTAAAATTATAAGTGCAAACACAACAAATTCCTCTAACCCGATAATTGGTCTAGCCACAACTGATACATTCTATGGAATATTTCCTTAGGTTATAACCAATTAACATGGCCTATCTTTTAGTACACTTATCCCATTTGTTGATGTCCTTGCTTGCTCACTCCAACCTTTTCTCACTTCCTTCTTCAAACACCTGAAACAAGTAAACAACAGCAAACAACAACCGTGATAATAGACAAATTGTAATTCAACCTACTTAATAAGTCAAGAAACATTAATCCATGAATATTTAAGATGAAAATTCATGTAGGAAATCAATCGACAGTTGCATATATATATTGAATCAAGAAAATATTACAACCATTGTCTTCACGTTGCCATTCTCCTCTGACGAAACCAGGTTCCTACACACTTCTGCTAGCATTCCATGATGGCCTCAACAACAATAGTTTTAAGGCTCTTCCCTTTAGGCTTCACTCCAAACAAAATCATACTTCTCCCTCACACAACTAGAGAGCTACAACTATGAATAGCTTGCTATTTACTCCAAACTTAATTAGCACTAGCACATCAATACTAACACTTCAACACTAACACTAGCTTGTGCTTGGGAAAAAGGGAGGTTTATATAGGATGAATGGATGGGAGATGGATCCTCTTCTCATGGGAGAAAGTATTATCCCTTAAGGTAGTTCCATCATTATAGGGGAAAGGAGCCCAAACTGACATCCTCAACCCCATCTGACCAAACCATTTACAAAACTTCCATTACGAAGCTTCTAGAGCTGGAAGCTTCAGCGCTTTATTTAAAAAACTTTCCATAACTAGCGCTAGAGAGTGTGCTAATCCCTGCATATCAGTGAGAGGAAGACAAGGGCCATTAGCGCCGGTCTTGTAAACTGGGCAAAACAGAAGTTTTTGGGGAAATGGTGCAAAAGGGAATTGCTCTATTCATGAAGAGGGACACAACGAGAGTTTCTTCATGAAGGGTAAGCATGTAGGGTTCCCTGTAGAGGTCCTTTAGGATCAAGAAACGGGGAGTACAGGCACAGTGACAAAATTCTATGTAACACATATACATGTAATTGTTCCCAAAGAAACTACTTTATACATCGGTTTCTTTGGAAAAAAATGCGTATGTATGTTTACGTGTACAATAAAAAAAGGCGTATAAAAAGAAAAACAAGGAAAAATAAAAAGAAAAACCTGATCTAGAAGATTAGGCTAATTTCCCAGACTGCAAATGAGCTAACAATACTAAAGAAATCAAGAAACAAGAAATAAATCCTAGATCAAGGAAAAAACATTCTAGGAAATATGTTAGTGTTGTAGAAATTTTGAATAATTTAACACATATTCAACAGAGATTATCCTGATCATGTACTATTGCGGAAAACATACACAATACATAAGCTCCTCTACGTTGATCATCAATATAGCAGCATCAATAACAATAAAACATCAAGAGCATTCACACATTAACACAGTATGTATCCCGGGGAAAGCATCTCGCTAAAAACCCCAACTATCTGTATATTAATGATTGATTCATGTAACATTACACAGCATAATACTTCTCACAAGTATCTCCACCTCTGTTACACACAATACAGCTCAGATCTGAATCAATCACTGGCTCAAATCTCCTTCGCTGCTTGCCTGCCTCCGCTGCTCAATACCTGCCCAAGAACTGATGATAATTCCAAGGCAACCACGTATTTACTTGGAAAAATCATGTGAGCACAAGCTACAATGTGGGAAAACTCATTGGCATACTCAATCCCCTGATTTGTGCAAGATCTGGTGCACAACTATAGTCACAACTGATAGCAATCTGATTCTCTAACACCTGTCCCTGCTGAACTGAACATGCACTGACATGCAACTGAGTTAACTGATGTATTCATTAGTTGTATTATGAGTTCATAACTTGTGAATTAATTAATAACTAATTCACCCAACTCATCTCTAGTCTATTCGCCAGTTAGACTAAATACAACCAGTTTAACAAAGCTAAACTGAACACAACTCCATCAACTGCACCTCCAGTCCACTAAACTCAACTCACTTGAGTTCTAACTGAAGTCATGGATGCAAATATTCAACTAACCCATAAGAACCACGTATTTCCTTCATGCAATTGCATGTGCCACATCCGTAGCTCGAACTGAAGTGCTCCAAGAGAATAAGATTAAGTTTATAGTCCAAATGTTATTGTGAGATAATAATATTTGACTTTTCTATTTTTGACAGCCAGTCTAAAAATAGACTTGATCACTCACACTGTGATCACTCACACTTTCATCAAAAATAGAAGTCCATCTATTTTGCCAACTTGATCAATCATCCATAAACAGCAACCTGCAATCCATAGACATGATCCATATGTCTAAAAATAGACATAGTCTAAAAATAGACTTGCGCCAAAAATAGCCTCCGGGCCCACTTAGTGAAGGCGACTCTTTTCACTAAGCTCCATCATCTTGTTGAAATATCAACACTCCCTCTCGACAAGATATGGATTATCAACAACCCCTATCCTGCCTCGGTGGTACTCGAATTTGCTCCTGGTGAGAGCTTTCGTTAGAATATCAGCATCCTGATCCTCCGTTGGATTGTACGAAAGTAACATGATCCTCCGCTGCATACAATCTCTGATATGATGGTACCTGATGTCAATATGTTTAGATCTATCATGAAATACAGGATTAGCCGAGAGTTTAATGCAACTCTGGTTATCACAGTAAATCACAGTAGGATCCAAATAAGAACCGAACAAACCAACTAGGATCTTCCTCATCCATATAGCCTCGCATGCAGCCAAACTTGCTGCCATATACTCGGCCTCCGCTGAACTGAGTGCCACGGATCTCTGTTTCCTGCTGTACCAAGAAACTATTGTCGATCCAATACTGAAGACCCCTCCTGATGTGCTCTTTCTGTCCGTTGGGCTCCCTGCCCAATCTGCATCCGTGAAGCCACATAGCTTCACCTCATCCTCCTGTCTGTACCACAAACCATATTCCGATGTGCCTCTCAAGTAGCGCAATACATGCTTGCCCGCCTTCCAGAAGAGCTTGGTAGGCTTAACCATAGCTTGTGAAAGCTGGTTAACTGCATAGCATATATCAGGTCGTGTATTGACCCAATACATCAGCGACCCCACCAACTGTCGATAAACAGTGGCATCCACTTCTTCTCCCGAAGTGGCATCCTCCTTCCTCCAACCTCCAGGAAGAGGAGTATCAACAGGCTTGCAGCCATTCATGTTGAACTTCTCCAGTATCTCCCGAGCATACTTGCCCTGAGAAACAAACAGTCCACCACTGCACTGCCATATTTCCAATGGAAATAATGAAGGAGGCCTAAGTCCTTCATCTCAAACTCCCGAGCAAGATCCTCCTTGCATGAAAGTATCAACAACTCATCTCTCGTTAGAATCAAATCATCTACATATAGTACAATGATAAGCAACTTACCCTCCACCACAATATGGTATAGGTTATGATCCGCCTCACTCTTGGAGAATCCAAGTCCGGTGAAATAGTTGTCTATCCGTGTGTACCAAGCACGAGGTGATTGTTTCAACCCATACAACACTCTCTTGAGCCTGCACACATGCGAATCGCTGCTGAAGATTTCAAAACCTTCGGGTTGCTCTATGTACACTTCCTCCTCAATGACTCCGTTGAGGAACGCAGTCTTCACATCCATCTGATGAATGTGCCACCTCATCTGCGCTGAGAGAGCAAGAATCGTCCGTATGGAAGAATACCTTGCGACATGTGCAAAGGTCTCCTCATAATCGATCCCATCTATCTATGAGAAGTCTCGGGCAACAAATCTTGCCTTATACTTCTCCACACTCCCGTCAGCTACCTGCCTCACTTTGTATATCCATCTCGAACCCACCACTGATTTCCCTTCCGGCCTTGGGACAATCTCCCATGCACTATTTCTGATAATCGAATCATACTCTTCCACCATGGCGTCTACCGATGTGGGTTCCTCCACAGCTTCCTCGAAAGAGGATGGCTCTGTCATGACACATTTGCTGACAAGAGCCATGTATCTAGTGTACCGATCCGGTGACTGTCTCTGCCTGCGCTTTGCTGTAGGTGGTCCTACAACCTTCTCTGCATCTTGAGCCAGTCGCTTAGCTTCTGTAGTGCGCTTTCACCCTCTGATGGTTGGCGCTGCATGAGTGGTCTCTTCCACTCCATGAACTTCCATTTGTGGCTGATCCACGTCCTCAAGCTCATCCTTAGGAATTAATAGCTCCTCATCTGCATGCAAGTGTGGCTCCCTCTCAAGCGAACACTTCATGGCTTTCTCCTCCTGAAATTTTATATCCCGTCGCACAACAATCTTGTGACTATCTGGCAAATACACATGATAGTTATGGGGCGTATCAGTGTACCCCACAAATATCCCAACCTCTGCGGTCAGCTCCAACTTCTTCCTGACATCCTTCGTTACATGCATGTAAACAGGAGAACCAAAAATCCTCAAATGGGAAATATCAGGCCTCTTACCAGAATAAGCCTCCTTGGGTGTACTCATGCCAAGTATCATGTGAGGACAACGGTTTTGCACATATACTACAGTATTGCATGCCTCTGCCCACAAGTGAATGGGTAGGCCCTGATCATGCAACATCGCCCGTGCAACACCCACGATCGTTCTGTTCTTCTGCTCAGCAACCCTGTTCTGTTGTGGGTTATGGGGAGCTATGAGCTCTCTTCGAATCCCTTATGTGCTGCAGAAATCCTTGAACTCGCCAGAGATGAATTCACCACCATTGTCGCTCCTAAGAGCCTTCACCTTCTTCCCCGATTCCTTCTCGACTAGTGCTTTGAACTCACAGAAACTTTGAGTATGTCTTGCTCTTCTTCTGCATGAAGAAGATCCAACACTTTCGGGAGAAATCGTCAACAAAGATCACATAGTACTTGTGCTTTGCTGTCGAAGCAAATGAGAAAGGTCCACACACGTCTGTGTGAATTCTCTCAAGGATCGTCGTGGCGC
Source organism: Pinus taeda (assembly GCA_000404065.3). Taxonomy (NCBI): domain Eukaryota; kingdom Viridiplantae; phylum Streptophyta; class Pinopsida; order Pinales; family Pinaceae; genus Pinus; species Pinus taeda. The sequence continues at coordinate 73,300 of APFE031541161.1, read as the reverse complement.
GACTATCCTTCTCGTGAAAGGTTGCTTTCACAAACTTTCCCAAAATACACCCTTTGCACTGATCTGACTGCGCAAGAGTGCCTTTAGGAAGCCTAGTAGAAATCTGCTACAATATCTTCAAGGCTCCATGGTGAAGGTGGCCCAATCTCCGGTGCCACAGCTCGCCATCATCTCGGCTCACCACTCCTTCTACCTTGCATGCCATTGCTGAGCAACCATCTACATGTAACTGATAAAGGTTCTTGACTCGAACCCCTATCTTCTGGGTTTCTCTAGTTGTCTTACTGCGCAGGAAAGCCTTTCCCTCGCTGAAAACAACATCATATCCCTTGTCTTCTAACATCGCCACAGAGATAAGATTCTTCTTCAATCCTGGAACATGCATCGCTTCCTTCAATATGAAGGGTTTACCAGACTCCCTCTCAAAGGAAATGGTACCGATATCGGTCACACTGTATCTACCATCATCGCCCATCTCGATGTGCACTCCAAGATCTTTCTCATCCAAATCAGAAAACAAATCTCGATCTCCTGGCATGTGAAAAGATGCACCACTGCCCAAGAACCATACCGATCCCATCATACTTGATACCAAGCATGTGATCAGCGAAAAATCCAGCTCAAACTATGAGGCTAAGGCCTCTCCCGCTACAGATCCAACAACTTGCTTATTTTTCTTCTTCTGCGGACAATTTATGGCATAGTGTCTGTGCTGGTGACAGTGAAAGCACTTCACCTTGGACGTGTCCTGCTTCTTGCCTTTCGCACCGGAATGAGAAGCTTTCTTGTTCTTCCCCTTCTTTCTTTGGCAGCCAAAGCGCAATTTTCTTCATCAGGTGCCTTTGATGAAGATCCATCCCTGGTATTCTGCCTGATCTCCTCTTACACAAGATCCGACCAAAGTCTCTCCCATCCTGGCAATTTCTCTTGACCATTGACAGAGTCCTGATAGGAATGCCAACTCTTCGGAAGACCAAGTAGAGCCAAGCTCACCAAGTCCTCATCATCGACAGTCACCCCCACACTTCCTAGCTCATCCTGGCATTGGGTGAACTTCGTGAGATACTTGGGCATACTGTCGCCTTTCTCACACTTTATGTTTCTGAGTTTATCCTTGAGTGCCAACTTCCTCTAATCGCTCTTGCTTTGGTATAGATATGTCAATGCTTTCCACATCAAGAATGGAGAAGCCTTTCCATGGAGGCTGGACACAATGTGATCCCTCACGCCCTCCAATAGAATCCTTTGACACTTTGCTGTCTTCTTTTGCCAATCCGCGACTTGAGCAGCATCAGTAGGTTTTGGGACATCCGCATCTATGAACTCCTTCAACTCATTATCATCTAACACTGCCTCCATCCTGTCCTTCCATGCAATATAGTTCGAGTTGCCCTCAAGGGAATACTCTAATCGCAATCCGTTGAAAGACATTTCAACTTTGACACCAAGAAAACACTGCTGCAAATTCGAATTCCACCAGCTCAAAACTCAATCGCTTCCGATATAAAATTCGTGAGAACGAAGTATTTCTTGTACAGAGATCGACTGTATGGGCATTCACCGGATATCTCACATTCCAAAAGAAGGATGAATCCAGAGGCTACCTGGCTCGATTATAGACTCTGCCTGAAGAAATAAAATGTAGACACTTTCTGAATAATAGATCCGATGATCAATCCTCGCTTTGATATCCTATATAAATCTCTTCTACAAATCAACCTGATCTGATACCATATAGAAATTTTATGAATAATATGACACTTATTCAACCGAGATTATCCTGATTATACACTATTGCGGAATGCATACATAATACATAATCTCATCTACCATTGATCATCAATTTTGCGGAAGCAGAAACAATTGCATGCGAATATAGAAGCATCAATCACACATAACACAATATTTCACGGGGAAAGCATCTCGCTAAAAACCCCAAACTATCTGTATATTATATTGATTGAGAACATGTAACAGAACACAGTACAATACTCCTCGCAAGTACTCAGTACTATCTCCACTTGTTACACACAAACTAGCTCAGATTTGAATCAATCGCTGGCTCAAATCACCCCTGCTGCTTGCCTACCTCCACTGTGCAGTCCTGCATAGAGAATGGATGAGAATAGCTGAACCATTCATGTGATTCCCTTGTGTAATACTACGCAATCCTCATTGGCAACTCAATCCCACTGATTGTGCAAATCACATGCACAACTATAGTCACAACTGATAGCTGTCTTGCCCTTTCACTCACCTCTAACACTTGTCTCCACTGAACTGTCCATGCACTGAGTTAACTGATGTATTCTTCAGTTGCTTTATGAGTTAATAATTAGTGAATTAATTAATAACTAATTCAGACCACTCAACATTAGTCTATTTGCCATTTAGACTAACTACAACTAGTTCAACTAAGTCAAACTGAACACAACTCCATCAACTCCTGATCCAACTCCACAGAACTCAATCATTGATGTCCTAACTGAAGTCCTCCATGCAATAGCTCAAGTTAACCCATAGGAACCATGTATTTCCTTCTGGAAGCTGCATGTGCAACATCTGTAGCTCGAATTGAAGTGCTCCAAGAGAATAAGATAATGTTTAGAGTCCAAATATTATTAAGGGCTAATAATATTCGACTGTTCTATTTTTAGCCTGGCAGTCTAAAAATAGACTCCACCCATATGTATAAAAATAGAAGTCCATCTATTTTTACTAACTTGACCAATCATCCACAAATAGCATCATGCAACTCATAGACCATGATCCATATGTCTAAAAATAGACATATTCTAAAAATAGACTTGCGCCAAAAATAGCCTGCGCGCCCACTTAGTGAAGGCGACTTCTTTCCACTAAGCTCCATCATCTTGTTGCAATCTCAACATCATCATAGATACAAGGTATCTAATTTATTTAATACAAGCCTCATGAAACAATATTGTGTCTTATGATTGACCTCACCATCTCTTACAACACCCTTATCCTACTGACATAAAGGTCACATGCCTACTATTTATGCACTTTTGTCCCTAATCTTTTCCATAAGTTAACGCGCCTTCACCAATTATTGCGTAGTTGTTGGGTATACTTATATGCAATAGTGAATAACAAATTTATTAAGTCTTATCCAATATGCCCTTACCACATGCTTCTTAGCTATTGGGTCTACAGAAGTAAGAACATATTAAATCTAGCATGGGTTTTGAACAAATATCAAGCCCATTCTGGGGTGGATTCTGCACCATTGTTATCAAACTCACCACAACATAAATGATTGTCCTAGTTCCATTTTTATTACAATTTATGTTATTCATGATAAAAATTAGTCTATGTACCCTGCTCATAATAAATGAAACTCTTGAATAGGGAATATAGGACATTGATAATGTTTGCATCACTGATATGTCTATAATCCAAATTCTCTATTATTTAAATTAGTTAATTTCTCATGGGAAACGTAACCCTTGAATAGAAAATACAACACGATGATCATGTTTTCTTTGTTGTTATGCTTACAATTCATATTATCCAATATTTAAATTATTTTATGAATATTTCTCATAAGAAATGAAACTCTTGAATAGCAAAGATAGCGTGATGACGATTGCATTGTTGATTTAATATCTTGATAAATTGGATGCAATTACTGCAATTACATCCTCTTCAATAAAGGAGTTTAAATGATATCTTGGCCATGTCTAAAACAAGAATGCTAGAAATTAAGTTTCTAAGGACTTCAACCAAACCATCTTAACTATTGTCATTTATTTTGATTTTGGTTTGCTTATAATTTTTACTTTCAATTATTAGATCTAGTTGCAAATTACATAAGCACTTCACCCATAAGAGATGGAAATGTTGAATGAGAAAGACAACATGAAAATAATATAACATTGATGTCATATCTTAATCACAACACTTGTTCACAATAAAGAGGTAGGTTGCACTATGGTTCGGTGACATCTGATAAAGGAATCTAAGGATTGCTTGTGAGTGTCTAATGCAACTTATACAAGGTATATACCCATTAGAAACATTTATAAATCATCTCTAGTGGGTCTATAGTATAGTTTCACCAGCATCAAATTATAAAACACATAAGGTTCAACATAGTCACCACAGTAATACATGAATTTGTATCGTAGGCCAATCTCCTTGTTGTGAGAGCCTCTTTGTCTTATAAAACTATGAGAAGGTAGTACAACCTCCATATATTGAACCTCACCTTCACTATCTATGAGAAAAGAATTCGCCCATAGTGTAACACTCTAGCTCATTATCTTGTCACCAAAATCTTAGAATGTTTATCACAAGTAGTCCTTCAGTTTCACTTTGTTGTGGGAGAGAAGTAATCCCAAGGGCTAGTCACTTGTATCATATTTGTAATAGGATAAGGGTAGTATAAACCATTATTGTTGGGGTAACTAAAGGCTACCTACTTCTTCATAAATTTAAAGTAATCCATGGGCTTTTTATGTTATTCGTTTTTTACAAAAATATATAATAATAATAATAAATGCAATGGGGTTGTTACAGAAAGAATCCCCCCTCCGTGCATTGTGTTTGATCTCATAACATGCCCATGGTCATAAAAAGGGTGAATTATGCTCTCAAACACGATATTACTCACATGTCACCAACATGAGTAGATGACCACCTATTGAATTTGTTATTCACACCTCTGTAAGAAGCATAACCTTCTTGACCAAATTCTAAAATGAAAAATTGTTAATATTTTGTGGAAGCCCTGAAAGAGAACCATTTTTGTCTATAGTGTGCTCATTCTCATTTTCTTTCCTTTCTGTTGTAGGAAGAGGTGTTCCAAAATAACTTATCTTGTTTATAGTGCTATAATGAATATTATCAACATCATTTGTGAACACATGGTTATTGCATACAACTGCAGTTAGGAAATCTGAACTGAGTTTAAATTTGTTTTTGCCAAGTTCAAATTCACCGCCATTAGTGAACATTGGTTGAACCTTATATTTCTCCTATTCAACAACATGAAGGTTTGGTGGGTGAATTGTTATTACAGGAGTGCTTACTTTAGCGTTTTCTTCAGGTCTGCTTTCTTTGTCTTTCTTACTGTCATTATTTTCCTTGTCTTCATGTAACCTTTATTCCCTAAGATCTGGGTTGGAAATTGTCAGATGAAGGTAGAGTAGTTGTCACACAACTGGCTTTCTTGTTTCTATCTTTTTTAGCATTTTGTGTAGTAGTGTTTGCAACAACATAACCATTTGCGGAAACATCATGGTGTGCCTTTAATGAAAATATATTTTACTCCAATTTCATAAACCTACCATGATATGCAACAATTTCAAAATCTAGCTGAGCCAATGCACACCAAAGTCACACATTTTCCATTGACTGCAACCCACAATAATCGTCAACATAAAATATCCATTTCTTTTGCAATAACATACAAGGCACAACATATAATATCCTAAAGAACAAAATTTGAAAAGCAAAAAATGTTCAAATTCATTCTAGAGAATCTCTCACTTGTGCTTCCCACAACCATTGAAACTTTTGAGAAATCACAACAGGCAGCCTAATAATTCCTATATGAAAATCTCCACCCATAGTGGAACCTACTATAGGAGGAGCAGAAGGTGCCATATAACCATATCAACCTCCATGATGTGAATAAGGATAACTATAAGGATTTTGATGATGTGAATGAGGCCTCCATGTTGTAGGATCCCATGTTCCTGCAATGAAACATAAAAATTATAAACCCAACCAGGAAAACATAATTGAAAATTTTCAAATGTTTTCCTTGTAAGGACATTAACAATTGATTGACTTTAACCTGAAGGAATGTTCTATTGTGATACCTTTAATATTTTTAAACAAGAATCCAATTGAATGAATGTAGCAGACACGAAGGGATAGTCTCCATGTTTAAACAATTAATTCTGAAAGTATGATAACAATGTACATTTGCATTGAGTGCATATATATTTCTATGAACTATTGCCTGGATACCTTATTGGATATGCATAACCACCTTGGTATCAATATAGAGTAGCATGTTCATTTGTAGCATGAGCACAACTATGTGGAGTATCTTGTCAATTAGAATCATTGGATCCAGGAGGAAAAGGATAGAGTGGGCCTGATGGTCGTATTGCTGCTGGAAATTCTAGATGTGGCCAATATGGCATTGATTGTTGTTGTAGTTGTGGTTACCCATGGTTCAATGCACCTTGGTGTCCATGGTTTACTTCTTGTTGATGTTGATGTTGAAGTAGATGTATATGTTGAGATTGATGGGAGGCAAGGGGTTGTGGTTGAGGTTGCCGAACTTGAGTAGAGGGGATAAGGAATTGGAATGATTTTTCAGCAAAGGGATGTGGTATGTATGGGCACTGTAAAATTGGAGGACTCTGATGTTGTGTGTGTGTAACATTCTCCTCCATGGGACTTCCCACTTTATAAAATCATTTTGCAAGTGTTACTCCACCATAGATCTCTCGTTCATTTTGTTGTTTGTAAGTAACATAAAAAATAGTATCCTCTTATGTTCTATCATCCTAATTCCAAACTTTTTAATTCACTACTTTTATAATAATTAAGTGGCAAGCATTAACAACAACATGCTTATTTTCTTATCTGTTCACAACATAAAAGTTAAAACAAACAAGATTTCTATTCTAATTTATTCAAAGAAGAAAACAAATAAGTTTTACATCTCTATGACCACACAATCCCTATTTTTAGCTCAATTTATTAAAAAAATCAAGAGTCAAACCTTAAAATATGGAGTATAAATTTGTTTATGTTACTTAATCAAAGGTAAGAAACAAGCATGTCTTGAAAAAATTAGCCACAGTGCAATTGATGTACATTGGATGGTGGGGTATTGTGTCTAATTAGTTGGGGATGTTTCCATACCATCATGTATGCACTTACACATGTTTACTAATCTGCTCTACCCTACTTTCCCATCAACATTGCCAATGTAAAATCTCATTCAATTCGTTTGCTGGGCTTGAATATAAGAACATAAGGAACAAAATGGCTCATATTGCTCCACTCGAGAAATGAAACATGAAGAAATTGTAAATATTTTTTTAGATCAATTTATTCAGAAAATGTAGGTACCAAGTGTTAAAAGGGAGAAACATGCTTTTGTTTTTAACGAGGATAAACAAATTAGACCAGAGAAGTGGTTCAATTGAACAATGAAGGATTTATTTTGTATTCAACATTGAAAACAAAAATATGTTATGTCTATATTGAAGGGAATCAAATAAGACCTAAGTTTCCATAATCACTCTCACGATATCATGTAGCTTAACTTGATTGTAAAATATAAAAAAATAGCAAGATGAGCACATTTTGTTGTTTTTATTCTGAAAAGGAAGCCAACACATTCTATTACTTGAGAACAAATTGGAAAAAAATAATCAGAACTAGAGACGCACAAAATATCAAAAACCTATAAATTTGCAGATGCAGGTTTCCACAGTTACTTATATTGGTTTATTGCTTCTATATGTAAATTGTATGTGTGGAAAAGCAGTGTCCAAAAATAAGTCTTGTTTACACTCTCTTAATAAGAAAGGTTTCTAATGATTATTTGTTGGGTTAGTGAAAATTGGTAACTAATGTAGCCCCCACCATTGTTCAAATCATATCGATGATATGCTCATGACTGTGCTCATGGATGCACACCATCACATCATAGGTTACTGAATTGAATGGTCCTAATGGTTTCCCATAATGTCATGTTTGACACCCTAACCTCATCATGATAAGATGAAGCTAGTTCAAAACTAAAAAGGGCAACAATGTTATTACTGCAATATGTGAAAACATATGATAGCACACCAGAGTAGTCACACTCCTTCAATAGTATGTAGAACTCATTCATCCTTAATGTAATAAAGGGTAGTTACAACTGAATTTCTTTTTTCAAATGTAATGTGTGTGCCTAAATGACCACCACTCTTCACAGAGCATGCTTGCAGTGTGTGAGACTCACCGGAAAGAAATGGTGTCATTTTGCACCATGGAATCCCTCACCCATCAATGGAACCAATAAGAGATTAATGCCTTGGACACTTGATTAGGCACATCTAATACATAGAACCTATAGAACAAAACCATTTACAACCTATGGCTCATCTCACAAGTAATTTGTGTGCCTAGAATGACAATCACTCTTCAGAGAGCATGCATGTAGTGCCTAAGACTCGATCGAGAGCAATGTTGGTGTTTTGCATCGTGGAATATCTCACCCATTGATGGAAACAGTAAAAGCCTAATGCATTCAACACTTGATCGGGCACATGTAATACACGGGGCTTGCAGAATAGGGGCCTAGATTAGGGAAAAAGACCAAATAATCCCTGGTTCCACTGCTACAAATTGTATTCTAATATATCCTAGAATGCAATTGTTCCTTTTGGGTCCAAGTGATACTAATGATCTCACATTTTCTAGTTGAAAACATCAAAACTGATATCATCCTTGACCTTTTAAAAAAGCAAAATAGTGGGTATGAAATTTTATATATATATATATAATATATATATTATATATATAATATATATATTATATATTATTATATATATATATATATATATATATATAGATATATATATATATATAGATATATATATATATATATATATATATTATATATTTATATATATATATATATATATAATATATAGATATATATATATATATATATATATATATATATATATATATATATAATGTAATTTTAATTGAATATTAACGGGAAATAATCAGTCTGGAAAGCATTTCTGCTTAGAACAAACATTTGCAGATACCATTTAAAATACCCATTATTGGCTTTGAATTTTTTTTTTACCAAGCTTTCGAAGTTGGTTAAAACATAAAAAAGTGTTTCAAGTTACATGGTTATCTTGACCTTTAGTATTTGTATTGTTTAATGAAGACTTGTCTCTCTTTTTTTTCTTCTCCATGGATTTTGCTTGTGGATTCTTAATGTAGATGCCCCATAAAGTAATCAATGGGAGACTAAACTGAAAATGGAGTCTATGTAGAAATCAAGGGTGGGCCTCAAGAGATGATTCCCATCCTTGATATTTGGTCTAGAGAGATAATGGGGAAGGGGGAAATCTGCATAAAAAAGGCATTAAGGAACTAAAAATGCTCATAATTTCTTTCTTTGTGTTAATGGGGTCAAAGATAAAAGAAGAATTTTAGCATATGTTCATGTTTTCCCATTTCTTTTGATCCTCAAAACCTCAAGGAATGTTAAGAAAAAAGTAGTGAAGGGGCATATTCATTAAATCTCCTACACTTTACAAGAATTGGACAACTGCGATCAAGATTTGACAAATACATTGGATTTGGATTTGACAAATCAAATATAAGGGTATATTTGTCAAATTACCAAGTTAAAATTAAATTATATTGATCTTGACAGATATACCAATTTAAAATTAAATCACACATCTTGATCTTGACGGATATACCCTTATATTAGATTTGATAGATCAAGATGATGTTTTGATAGTTTTGGGGATGAGTGATGGAAAAACCGACATTTAAGGATGGAATGCAAACGTAGTCAGTAAAAATAAAAGTGTAGAATTCTTAATAATAAATATTAAATCAGATAATCACAAAAAAATCTAGGATATTTGCAGGGTTTGTTACTAGGGTCTAAAGTAGAAAACATACTAGATTGTGATAAGAAAGTGTTAGTAAGCAGTCATGAAAATGTGAAGAGTATCTATATCTTTCTTAGAAATGTCATTCCTAGGTGAGAATTGGATAGCCAGTATCTTGAGAGGGACCCAAATGAGGAACCTTTTAATTTTAGCAATTCATTTGTTCCATTGTAAAAGGAGATGCTTGGCTCTCTGAAATTGGTTAAGGTGAAAGCTTGAGTAACAAAAATTATGTTGAAAAATAAAAGCATTGAATAAAAGGGAATATTTACATCCCATGATGCCCACAAATAGATGATGTTTTTTTCTAGCGATATGAGAAGCATTGAATCTCCAGTAATGATGACAAGGGAATAATTACTAGTGCATTGTTTTGAGGCCAATCCATTGAAGGTACAATGTTGATAATGGTTTTCCATTGAGCCATGCATATGTCCACATGACTTTAAGCCATGTCAAATGTATCATTTTTTCCTTGGTGATGACATAACGGTACCTGGAAAGTCCCCACAATCTGCCTAGGATAGATTGGGAATGGCTTGGATATCCCCAAAAAGTTGGGTTCCCAACCCCTATAAAAGTATCTTGAACATTGAAACACCCAATATGAGACTGAAAGTAAAACAATGGGAAACATGCATATGATAATCAATTTTCAATTATGTATATTTGTATGTATGCGTGTAGGTATGCATGTTTCTAAAAAAAAATACCTAGCAATATCCAAAAATTAGCGTATAAAATTTTGTAATTTGTAGGAAAATCTGATGATGGTTTTACTTATCTTAATATGATCTAACAAGCAACCAATGAATTCTTTTCTCTTCTCTTATGGGATGAATACTATAAGTATAAATAACGAGTGCTAAAAGTATGAATAAAATAACAATAAATGTAAACTAGAAAATGTATTTCTAGTTCAAACAGTGGTGGCCTTTGGGAGACTATCTTCACTAGAGAATAAAAAAACCATTATCTTCAACAACAAATAAAATATGCTTAGGCAAATAAAATATTTCCATTTTCTAATGTCTTAGCTCACTCAAGACAATAGGCAATATAAATTTCAAAAATGAAAAGGACAAGAGATAGTCAAAGAGAGGTTCAACTGAGAGAGATAGTGCATCCAACAATAAATGGAAGTTGTATACTAGTCCATAAAGGATGAACCTTTGGAAAATTTGGTAATTGAAAACCAATCTTATTTTATGGTATGATGTTTTTTTGGTTCCTTTTCTCTTTTTTTTGTTCTTTGAAAATTTTTGAAATTTTTATTTGGACTGAAATGATTAGTTTGTATGATATAATAAGGAACTTTGACTTTACTTGGAGGCCATAAGCAAGCAAAATTACGATAGTTAGCAAAATAATGAAAGATAAATTCCCTTTTACCCAAGCAAATTTGGTTGAAACTCGAGATACTACTATGTTTTTTCAATCTTCTACTTTTTTACACGGACATATATAAACAAATTGGTTAAACGATTTAACGTAGATGATAGAATATAGACATACTTTATGCTAACCATTAATAATAATGTTAAGTTTTCATCTACCTTGATTGTTGAAAGACATAGTATTTTGGGATCCTAGAATCTCATTTTATTTAAGTTCTTGTTCTCTTATAATTTGTTTTGAGCCTTTCTATTGTGGATGTGTTGGGGTATATGCCTAAAGTTGCAAATTTTCAAAAGGGGTATCTACTCCAAGCTTTTGGGGGCTCTTTCTCTGACCAAAACTCCACATTTTCCTTTTGGGTAATTAGAGATTCTATCATTGGAATTTCCCTTAGATTGTTTGAAAGACAATATTAATTTGAAGATTGTTTTTATATTATTTTTAGTTAGGGATTTGGAGATTTGATTAGTTATGCACTTAATGTAGGGAAAAGAGACCAGAGCAACGAGTGGTGAGAAATTGGCAATAGAAGATTTTCAGTTTTAAGAGGAGTGAAAGGATTTCTGTATTTGGGCTAAAGAGTATCCATTAGCCTTGAAACCTTTAGATAGATGGGTTTTCTCTTTTTCAAGGAATTGGGTGGCAGAAGTGTGAGTGGCTTGTGTGACTACGATTTTGAGGACAACCTATTTTTACACATCGTGATGGTGGGAAAGGGCATGACGATATTTGTCTATGTGAGTCTTCTTCCTATAAACTTGATGTGTAATGGTGCCATCATGTTGTTGTGAGACAAGGACGTTGAGGAAAAGAAGGGCATTTTTATCTTGGATTTCCATGGTAAATTGGATATGAGGGGACAAGTTACTTAATGTGGGCATGGAAAGAGTTAAGAGTAGGATGACCATGGGGCTATATGATGAAGGTGTCATTTACAAATAGAACCAAACATTTAGGCTTAAAGGGGCTTGAGGAATCAATGACAGACTGTTCAAATTTTCCATTTAGAGGTTAACCACCCTAGGGGATAAGGAGGATCCCATGTTAGTTCCTTTAGTCAGCTCATAACATGCCCCTTTAAATGAAACAAAAAAATTAGAGGTAAGACATATTTTGATGAGGTTCAAAGTTTTTGGATCCACTCGCTTAGAGATTATATTGATAGCCTTGAGAACTAAAATTTTAGTAAACAAGGAAACAACATAAAAAATTACCAAAAGATCATTGTCATCAAGATGAGAATGTTGAGTTTTGTGAATAAAATCATTAAATCTTTGATAAAGGAAGGGTTTTTTCCCAAAAAAGTTTAGAATTTGTTAACAAGTAACTTAGAAAGAATGTGGGTATGGGCTCCTCTAGCACTAAATATGGTTTTGAGAGGAATATCCTTCTTGTGGACTTAAGGTTTTCTATAATTCCTAAGGTACAAGGATTATGGGGAATAAGATGCTTTTGGATACTAGGATAAATGAAGGAGGATTTTATGGTATTAATAACTAAGTTAATGATCAAGTTGAGGGGGTTCTTGGTGGGTGGTTTGTGTTTTGTAAGAGGAGGAGGATGAGAGGTCAAGAAGTTTAGATTCACAGGTAACAATTTCCAATAGAACTAAGGCATTGCCTTTATACTCTTTGGGGATAACAGCTTTTGGGTTGTCATTAACTTATCGAATGGCTTTAAATTCATCTTTTGGGAGATTAGGTTTAGGACACTTACATTGCTAGAGGATCCCAACAAAATCTTATTGCATTTCTTCTGCTTCATGGGAAAGAAGATGATGAGTAATTGATTCTATAGTGCACAAATATCTTATGTAGGGATGTGATGGGGATCTAGGGAAAATTAAAACCCTTGAGAAGGTGGATGGTAGGAGGGCCCAACGGGGTAGAAGAGAGGTTAGTGGAGGTAATGGGATGAACCATAGATTGCATAGGAAAATACGGCTCAAAAGAATCATGTTAATACCATGTTTAATGGGAGATGAATGTTGTTAGAAGAAAATATCTCTACTAAAAATGTCAGATACAATTGGTTTACATTTACAAAGGGTTGAATTTTGACACCCAATTTTGAGAGAGAGAGATTCTAAAACAATGGCCTATTTTTTGACAGTAGAAAATAAAATAATGGGAAACATGCGTATGGTTGTTAATTTTCAATTATGTATATTTATGTATGTATTCATATAAGTATGTATGTTCCTAAATCCCATATTAACAACAACAACAAAAAATTAATTGTATCTAAAAGTTATTGTATACAATTTTGTAATTTGTAGGAAAACTGAATCATGGTTTTACTTTTTTGAATATGGTCTAACAAGGAAAGAATGGAGTATTTTATTTTCTCTTATGGAGTGACTACTATAAGTAGAAATAATGGGTGTTAAAAGTTTAAATAAAATAACAATGCATGCAGATTGGAAAAGGTATTTATGGTTCCAAAGAAGTGGCCTCGAGGAGACTATCTTCACTACAGAATAAAAATGTCATTGTCTTCAACAACAAACAAAATATGCCTAGGAAAATAAAGTATTTCCATTTTATAAGGTCTTACCTCGCTCAAAACAGCATGCAAGTTAGTTAAATGTGGTTGAGGAGGGCCCCACATTATTATAAATTTTAAAAATGAGAAGGACAAGACTATAGCATTGAATTTTCTTACAAATGACTTCATTAAGATTATTGAGGACCAGTCATTGAGGAGACATAGTGTAAGGTAAAATGCAAAATTTTTTAATTAAAAAGAATCTAGTGCAAGCCAAAAGACAAACAAAAGTATTGCAGGGTAAAATGAATCTAGTGCACACTAGATGTCCTTCTAGCACAAACACCGATATTGCAAAGTAAAACAAATCTAACACGCAGTTGATTTTCTTCTAGCATAAACATATGAATTGCAAAGTATAACAAATCTAGTACAGACTAGATTTGTTTCTAACACAAACACATGCATAGTAAGCTAAAACACATCTAATGTAAGGCAAAACATAAAAGCATTACATGGTAAAACAAAAGCATTATAGAGTAATATAAATGCAGTGTGCACTAGATTTTTTTATAGTACAAACAAAAACATTGTAAGGTAAAACAAATGTAGTGCACATTAGATTTGCTCCTAGGACAAGCATAAGCATTGCAGGTTAAAAGAAATTTGGCAGTTGCCAGATTTATTTCTAGCACATACATAAACATTGTAAGGTAAAGAAAATATAGTGCAAGGAAAAACAAAAAAGAATTCCAGGGTAAACAATTTAGCACGCCCTAGATTTATTTCTAGCATAAACAAAAGTACTGTAGGGAAAAACAAATCTAGCGCTCACTAGATTTGCTTCTAACACAACACAAGCATTGCAGAGTAAGACAAATCTAGCGCTGCTAGATTTGTTTCTAGCACAACACAAAGTATTACAAAGCTAAAATATATTGTGTGTTATTATGTGTTTCAATAACAATCACAAGAATTGTAGGGTAAAACAAATCTAGCGCGCGCTAGAATTTTTTATAGCACAAACAAACGCATTGCAAGGTAAAAGGAATATAGTGCTCGCTAGATTTGTTTCTAGCAAAATAATTTTTTTTGCAAGGTAAAACAAATATAACATCATTTAGATTTGTTTCTAGCACAAACATAAGCATAGCAAGGTAAAATAAATATAGCATGTGCCAGAATTCCTTCCAGCACAAAAACAACCATTGGAAGGTAAAACAAATCTAGTGCGCATTAGATTTGTTTCTGCCACAAAAATAAAATAAAATTGCAAGGTAAAACAAATCTAGTGTGCCTTAGATTTGCTTCTAGCACAATCACAATCAATGCACGGTAAACTAAATATGGCATGCATTAGATTTGTTTCTAGCACAATAAAAAAAAATTTTTATGCTAAAAGGAAATCTAGTGCGTGCTATATTTGTTTTACCCTGCAATGCTTGTGTTTGTGCTATAAAAAATCTAGTGTGCGTTAGATTTGTTTATAGCACAAACACAAGCATTGCAGGGTAAAACAAATATAGCACGCACTAGATTTCCTTTTAGCATAAACAAAAGAATTGTAAGGTAAAACAAATCTAGGCATGCTAGATTTTTTTCTAACTCAGACAAGGTAAAAGAAATCTAGTGTAAGAGAAAACACAAGAGCATTGGAGGGTAAAACAAAATCATTCTAAAAAATATAGTGCACACTAGAATTATGTCTATCTCAAACACAAACATTTTAGGGTAAAACAAATCTAACACACACTATATTTGTTTCTAGCCCAAACACAAGTATTGCATGGTAAAACATATCTCGTGTAAGGGAAAACACAAAAGCATTGCATGGTAAAACAAAAACACAAATCCAAACATTAGATAGAAAAACAAATTTAGTAAAGGCAAAACACAAAAACATTGCATGGTAAAACAAAAACATAAACCCATGTGTTGGGGTAAAACATATCTAGCATGTGTTACATTTGATTTTAGCACAAACAAAAGGATTGCAAGGTAAAACAAATCTAGCGCACATTAGATTTGATTCTAGCACAAAAAAAAACTGCAAGGTAAAACAAATCCAACCAACATTGCAAATTAGAAAAATCTAACACATGTTAGATTTTTTTCTAGCATGAACACATAGACATTGCAACGTAAAACAAATTTAACCCAAGTTAGATTTCTTTCTAGTACAAATAAAAGCATTGCAAGGTCAAGCAAATTTAGTGTGCGATATTATTTATTCAAACACCAACATTAAAATGTAAAACAAATCTAACACGCACCAAATTTCCTTCTAGCATAACCATAGACATTGCAAGTTAAAACAAATATAGTGTGATTTGTTTCTAACAAAAACACAGACAAACACAAACAAAGCATTGTAAGGTAAAACAAAAGCACAAATGAAAGCATTGTATGGTAAAACAAATTTAGCACGAGCTATATATTTTTTTGGCACAAACAAAATCATTGCAGGGTAAAACAAAAACACAAACACAAGCATTGTAGGGTAAAGCAAGTCTAGCATGCACTAGATTTGTTTCTAGCACAAACACCAACATTGCAAAGTAAAATAAATCTAGCGCGTGCTAAATTTCCTTTTAACATAAACATAGGCATTGCAAGGTAAAACAAATTCACTGTGTGTCATATTTCTTTCTTTCACAAATGATGGACACATTGCATGCGTTAAATTTGTTTCACCTTGCATTTTTCTTTTGTTTCTACTGGAAGGAAATCTAGCACGTGCATGATTTGTTTTGCATTACAATGTTGTTATTGGAAACATGCTTGTGTTTATGCTAGAAGTTAATCTAACATGCAATATATTTCTTTCACCCTACAATGTTGTTATTTGCTTTTGTTTGCATTAGAAGGAAATATTGCGTGTGTTTAGATTTCTTTCACCTTGTAGTGTTATTATTGACAACGTGCTTGTGTTCGAGTTAGAAGGAAATATACAATGTGTTGGACTTATTTTGCTCTAAAATGTTGTTGTTGGAAATATGTTTGTGTTTGTGGTAAAATTAAATTTAGCATACATATTATGGGGACTATGACATGTAGAAAATATGATCTTTGTCCAATTTGGAGTCTATAAATAAATGTGTAATTGAAATATTTTGTACTTTGCTTCCAATGCAAAAATACGCAACAATAAAGTGAGACACATTTTTTTTCTTAACATGTATTATTTTTCTTTCCTCTCTATCGCATAGCTATAAGCTTACAATATAAATTTCACTAAATTCCAGATGCATAAAGTCACAATTTTCTTCATCAAGACAATTATCTAACAAAACTCAAATCAACACCTTTTGGGGACCTAGAGTTTAACATCCCTATGTATTCATCCAAAATAGTAGTCTTGAGATATGTAAAGGTAGGGAGCCCTAACATTGGAACTAAAGTTTTGAAATGTAATTTCAAAGCTTTTAGAATTAAAAGGAAATTATCTAGTATATATAGTGCTAAAACTTTTATTTGGAAAAAACCCTTTATAATGACTCCCAAATATCAAGTTTAAACATCAAACATTTTGGAAAAGTGAGATATAAATATAATTTCTCCTTTATATAGGGACTTTAAAAATCTTAAGTAGCATCTATTTTGAACATTCTTTGATGTTCCAAAGGACCATGTTGTTGTTCTCCAACTTCTACAAATTTCTTATGAGCATTATTTGTACACATACATCAATAATACAAGTGTCATTTTCAAATTTAAATAGGAACTTGGTGGTTTGATATGACTTCATATTTATCATTCTATAATGCTCTACCTAGATACCTAATTGTTAGGTTTTCAAACACACACAACTTGTGTAATTTATATGTAAAGAACATTATGGTACCAAGCACTAAATAATGGGGAACAATGTTTCAGTGAATACAAAATAACTACCATAATATTCTAAATTATTTCATCCATATTACATTTTTGAAAGTTGTGTTTTGCTAACATATAATGTCACAATTTACATGGTTTAATTTTAATTACAAATTACAATTTAGTTTTTATAGAATTGTTACGAGTTACAATGGAAAACATAATTTTGACAAAAGGAGACTAGTTGACCTGTTAATTAATTGTCAAGGTATTGGGCTCAGAAGGGTTGAACCTACAAACACTGGAACTTATTGTGCTCGAGAAAGGGTTAATGCAAACTATGATATAATTTTTATAATTGATATCATTCAACCATATTTTATTGTGGACGATGTTGATGAAGGGGACATTCATCAATGAAAGATCATGGATTTGAGTCTCAACATAGGTAAAAAAAAAAATTGAAGCATGTCTTAAGTGTTATTGAGAGTATGCTAAATGTTTTGTTTGAGCAAACGTTGAGGTTATTCACTTTGTTTTGCAGGTGCAAATGGTTCTTCTACATTTTCTCTTGGAGGCAAGGTAGACCTTTAGCAAGATGGAGTGAAAGTGGGTGAGGGATCCATATTTAATACAGAGCTTGGGCATAAAATCCATGGAAAGATGGTTAAGAAAGGATGCATCATCGTTAGAATTGAGGTGTTAAAACATGATGATCATGTACCACATCCAACAAGATTTGAGCATCCATTGTGGTGGCTAGAGAAATATTGTAGAGGATTGCTTTGTTTGGTACCAAATCTTGTTGACACAGAAGTTGGCTCTATTCAAATCAATACCACAGTTTGGGCATGGATGTCAAAGAAAGAACATTGCAAGAAGACCAAGATAAATAAATCTTGTGTAGAAGTTGTACTTGATCAATTTGATAGTATATTGAGATTAGGTGGAGATGATTCATAATATGGGTTTGTCTTTTGAAGTATCTATTGATCCAAGAAAAAAAATTCCAATGTTTGTTGTATATTCTATTCATATTAATTTTTGAGGAGTTTTATATTATGCAGTACATATATTCACATTTTGGTTTAGCTTCAATGTAATCATGTGACGATACGTTATGTGAATAACATGACACTTCTATTCATTTTTATATTCAAAGATTTTTTTAACCAACGTAACTCCCCGCTATATCAAATGTGCATAGTCAAATTCAATAATGCACTTAAAAACAATATCTTTTAGACTTGGTATATTAAAACAATATTAGAGTAGTTATTTTAAGATAAACTGTTTAGACACTAAATGAATAAATGCTAGACAATTGAAATAAAATTTGAAGTGAGCTCTCCTTAATATTTTATATTTGATATAAATAAAATAGTATTACTTTTGCGTTCTAATTCATAAAAAAATAATTTTGAGCATCAAATGACACAAGTAGACTTACAAAGAAGGTGTGCAACATTTTAGTAGTATAATAACTTATACTAAACATATACAAAGTAGTTACTTAGTGTCAACATTAAAATAATGAATAATTGTAACAAATACAATATTTATATGTTGTTAAATAGTTTTATAGGTAAAAAAAATCTTACACAATCTATTAGTCATGAGTTAAATCTTATTGAGCTTGGTTTTAATATAGAAATATGAGTCTTAATTATAATAGAAATAATGTAAGCAATCTAATTTTTAGAGGAATATCGGTTATATGCTTTTTTTCTTCAGTATAATATATTCAAATAGTTCAAGAATAAATATTGAACTCTCACAATAACTAGTTTAGTTAGTGTACCCTCTTTCCTTTTGTTTTTCAAGGAAATCAATCTATACTACTCTATTGTTATTCTTATTCATAATTGATTTTGATTGTTAAAATGATTAATAATAGATATTGGACATTACTAATGTCATTGTCATTAAATAACTTTATAAGTGAGATATTTCTCACATATTAATCTATTATTCATGAAGAAAGCCTCAATCAACTTAGATTTTAACACAAAAACAAATATAATAAAAATAAATTTATATTGCTATTCCAATTCATAATTTATTTTTATATTGTAAACTATAAAATTTGTTACAATAATATATATAGATAAGAAATTCTTAACGCAATTTACTATGCATTGAGTTAAATCTTGATGAACTTGGTTTTAATAGAAAAATGTAAATATTAATTATAATATAACTAATGTAAGCAATTTAAGTTTTAGAGGAATATCAATTATATTTTTTTCAATCTAATATATTCAAATAATTCAAGAACAAATTGAACACTTGCAATAACTAGTTTATTTAGTTTATCGTCTTTCCTCTAATATTTCACAAAAACAATATATATTACCCATTTATAATTGATTTTGATAGTTAAAACGATTAACAATAGATGTTGGACATTACTAATATCATTGTCATTAAATACTTTTATAAGTAAGATATTTCTCACACATTAATATATTATTCATGAAGTAAGCCTCAATCAACTTATAAAAGTAAATTATGTTACTATTCTAATTCATAATTTATTTTTATCTTGTCAACTATAAAGTAGTGTAAATTTCTTATAATAATATAAAATGATGATGATGACGATAATGATGATTAACATCCACTAAGAGTGAAATATGGTCTCTTGGACCTTTCTAGGGCATTAAATGATTACTTATAGTTCTTTATAATTAAATATTTATGTTCGAAAAGCACTAAAAAAGACATTTCAAGATCAACATAGTTTTGTTGGGTTGAAAGGTAAAGAAGGTTGTTACTGTCATAAATATTTTGAAATTTAGATCCAATCTGAGTATGAGCTAGACAATCTAAGAGAACTTGGTGTTTTTCATATTCAACACTCTCAGTGTTACAAGTGTGATACACAGTTTCCTCCGAGGATGCTTTTGGAATTTACTAATTATACCTAGTTTCACTATGGAGATCTTGGGAGTTTGTTCTTATTTTAAAAATGTTTATTTTATTTTTTACACTACTCAAAACAAAGTCTATATACTTCTAGTTTTCAAGATTTGGGTTAATCACTTCCTAAATATAACATCTTAGTTTCTTCTTACCCTCTAACTCTTTATCATCCCACCATTTAATAATATTTAAAGTTTGATGCAATCATATCTTTAATATTAATATCTTTATTCTGCAAAATGATCTCCTCCTTTATATCCCAATGTCCTAGCCAAGGTTTCTCATCATTATGCCATCCCCACTTGAATTTAAGGTGGTTTTAGGGAGAGTTGCAAGCAATTTTAGGAAACCTCTTGTCTTCCATGTTGTTTAACCTCTACTTATACATAGGATATCGATGGCATGCTTTCAATTAGAGAAAGAAATTCTTCGATGAAGAGCATATGATATTAATGTGCATTTTCTTAAATCTCAACATAAACAAAATAAGCCACTATAATAATTGAAATTGTTGTAAATTATAACAATAACAAAAATTGGTACTATGCCATTTAATAGTTTTTATAGGTATCACACTCTAAAATGGTGCCATCTCTTAGACTTACCATAGTAAGTCAATCTAGATAGAATAGTTGCCATACCAAATTATAACTAAAATATAATTTAATAATAGTATCAACTATTGATTATTATTAATGTCATTAAATAACTCTATATGTGATTTTTTTTTTGCAGATTTTATTACTTGTTATGTAATATTTGATCAACATAACTTTAAATTAATATAAAATAGTAAATAATACTAATAGACATAAATTATGTTGCTATAATCTCTATTTTATAGTAGGTTTTGGGTTAAAAGAATAAATTTAGACATAACATGAGTCTTACATAAAAAATTCTCTTGTTGATTATAAAAGGTTATGAACCTCCTAAACTCAACACAAACAAAATTACTAATAGTAGTACCTACAATTAAAATTGTTAGGTAGCAAACATATTACTAGTATAAGTGTATCATTAAATAAATTTTATGGACACTTTAAACTTGTGTCAACCTTCTAGAATAGTATCTCAACACATAGTGTCGTTTTTACTATATCAAATTATAAGTAGATTGGTTAATAATACTTACATATAGAATATTCTTGCTATTAAATAATATTAATCAACTTTCTAATAGAAACCATAAATATATTAGTAGAAATAATCTTAATCCGAGATTAATAAGTCATAGATTTGTTTGTGAAACTTTATATAAATTTATTTTATATAGTTTTTAGTGACAATTTTATTAACAAAAAATGGTGATATTATGGATCAAAATGTGATGGATAATAATAGTGGAGTCCCCAAGAATGAACAAAACTTGAATATTCTCTCTAGTTGTCAGGGATAAGCCTAAAATAAGCTGATAGGGCTTTGCTTGATTATTAGTTGTTTTGTCAAAGTCCCTAAGAAAATTAGGTTGAAAAATCACCCCTTGGTTATTTAATTATTAAATAATTTAGTTTAATTAATTAATTAGTTGCTTAGTTATTTTAATAACAGATAAATAAATTATTATAATTAGTAAATTACAATTAATAACTAATTCGTATTATTATTAATCATAAAAATTATTAGTAAATTACAAATAGTACTAATTGAAGACATCAAGACATGAAGACATGAAATATTTTCTTCTGCAATTTTATTTAAATTTGTGTTATATAGTTTATTATAATAATTTTATCACAAAAATAGTGACAATATCCTTTCAAAGTAGTGAATTAAGCAATTTTATAATTCCTCATTTTGGAAAAAGTCAATTTAGTTAAAGTAAAAAAAATCTAGATCCACTGTACATTTCCAATTTTAATGAAATATGTATGATTTTATGATTTGCAGACCCTTAGCAGGCTGAAGTCGAGGATCAAAATGTGGCATCGATCCCTTTGTGGGATGATGCTTCACCTCATATCACATTGGAGGATGTTACAACCCATCATACGTGGATCAAAGAAGAGATATGTAACATCCCTGCCAATTCATAGACTCATCTTGCTTTAGATTTGATGTTGGATAGCATCAATAGGTTGATTGAGACATATCAGAGCTCAGGCCCACATAGTCACCTCTTATATTCCATACAAAGGATTAGGAGGCATGAGGTCAGAGGCCCGGATACTTGGAGGTGGTGAACGAGGCTACCAAGGACATTGATGTTCATGGGGAGTTGTTCGACATCCCTCTGGATCACCCTACTAGATATAGAGGTTTGATTCCACAAAAATATTTTAGGAATGTTGATGCAATGCCTTTTGTGTATGATAGATTCATTGGATCTCAGGATCAGTTTCCCCACCATGAATAGGTCACCATTTATTTTCCAAGCATTTATATGCATAGTTTGTGTTAAATATGAGGTTGGGTTACACTAATACCAGATATCATTATTATGGAACCAGATTTGGACGTACCTATGAGCACGATTAGGCTCGTAGAGACCCTGGGCATGTACAATCACCTCAAAGATTATTTCCACTACCATCTCATAGCTTGGAATTACCGACAAAGCTAGAAGAGTTATCGCAGCTTGATGATGAGACCGGGGAGAATATTGCAAACATCATGCAAATGCCATTGGCCAATGCATGTGTTGCATTGAATGGAGTGATTAGGAGACCACCACCATTGCCACGTGACCTACCAATGCCCTCATATGATGATGCATTTCTCGCTAGTTTACCCTTTGAACAACTTTTGACATATACATGTATGTCTAGTGATGCCATTCGTGAGACTTGGAGGGTACACGACCTGCATGACACGGGCCAAGTATATATATATACAAAATTTTTGACTCTTATTATCCAATTATGCATAATTATTTATATTAAAATTTCTTGTTCGTATGAGATTGCATTTATATTAATAAGTTCATGATAACATGTAGACATATCCTAGCTACATGGATGAACTTATGAGGTCATCCTAGGGGGCAATTGATCAGCCAGCTCATCGTCGACTGGAGCATGTTTCCATGGATTCTCCTTCACCTCCACCTTATATGTTCGCTAATGTGGAGGAGACTCACTATGTACAACCACATGGACCAACAGTTGAGGTAAAATTTTTTATTCCTAAGATTTCAATATTTTCTTCTTTTAAGTTACACATACATGGTAGTTAATTTGTAGGCGAATTATAATTTTTCCTTGCCATTGTGTACACAGGCCCATATGCAGAGTGTCGTTGATGTTGTTGTTATGTGGAGACATAAGTGGGATGTTGGGTTTAGAGGCACTGATGAGGTTCATCAATGCATGCCCCATATTATAGAAGTTTTAAGGACTAAAATGGGCCTTCTAAGGAATATTATACAATAATAGTGGAAATAATAAAATAAGGTTAGATTACATCATCACATTTTATAGGGAAAAAGAAAAAACTATTTTTTCAACTCATATTTTCAAATTGTATCTCTACAATTTTACTCAAATTTCAAGTGGGGGCACTCGTTGGATGCAAAATTTAATTCTTCATCTAAGGAGTACCCATGTTGCATGCCTTCGATGAACCCTGCTACATGAAAAATAAAAAATACATGAAAGAACGTGATTGCAATCACGTTTTCATGTATTTCTCATTTTTTGTGTAGCAAAAGCCATTGAAAGTATGAAACAAGGGTACTCCTTAGATGTGGAATTAAATTATGCATCCAACGAGTGATCCCTCTAAAAATTTGAGTAAACCCATAGGGAGATAAGTTGAAAATATGAGTTGAAAAAATAGTTTTCATTTTTTTATTTTTTTAATATTTTTACCTTTTTACTCCAAAAATGGTGAATCATCCCCAAAGGTTGACATCATCATCTTGAATCCTACTGGTTCTTATAAATTCATTTTTTTTTGTATGTTTTTGTTTTTAGGGCCATTTTAGACCTTAAAATTTCTCTAATGATCATTGAGCCACACGCACGGGAGCATCAAACACATATTCATGATTAGACACCCATCCTATCTGACTTGCATTTGGACTCGACTGAGGTTAGTAGATTCATGTATATGTAATTAAAAACGTGGTTCAAAATAATTTATTTCCATATTGTTTATTTTGTGCAAATAATGATCTAATTAGTTTGAATTTGAATGTGTTATATTGTAGTATGAGCTTATGGACACTTACTTTGCACAACATAACTCACATAGGAGTTCTAGTGGTACTTAGAGTGTCATAGTTTGTATATTTTTAGGCTCATTTCATAGGGCACATTCACATGTGATACAAACTTTGTATATTTTCATACATTGATAGTTTATGGATGTACAACATGAACATTATTTTAGTTTGTGGATGCTTATTATTTCAATTTATGGATGTTCATGCGATATTTGTAATTTGTATATATTTTCATATGGATAGCTTATTGATACATGTATTCACTATTTCAGTTTATGGATTTATATTAATCTTTTTTATGGATGCTCATTAATTTTAGAGGTTTATGGATTTATTAAAATTATTATGCTAATTTAATAATTTTTCTATATACTATAGCTTTCATGAGTAAAATATATGTTCGATTTTGATTTCGAGTTTCATAAACTAAGAAAATAAGTACAATCTTAAGTTATGATGCAAGTCACTTTGATACTTAAAATGAACTTAAATATATAATGTAGCAATTTAATATTGAACATGGAAAGAATTCCAATCATGCTTCATATTGGCTTGTAGAAAGTGTCTTTTAGTGCAATCAACATGTATGTTATTGCAATTCAATTTTAAAAATAATTTATTTGAATTATAAAGTCATTCATATATATATATATATATGAATTTTTTGTCACCCACCCATATACCATTGCATCAAAAACTTTTTTAAGTATTTCAATCAATTTCTTATCTCAAGGTTCAATTAAAACACACAAATAGGAATCAAATAAGTTTTATTGAATTTTAATAAAAGATGTCATGTAAACCACAAATAGGTTGTATTCGGCATTATTTATTTTGATATTATCTACAAGAGGTTAATCATAACATGATATAAGTCAATCGTATTGAAATTTAATATATAGGTCAAAAAACGATATATGACAACAGTTTTATAATTGTATATAATGTTATCAACTTTTCTAAATTTACAAGTAGTTATCCAAGTATTTCAATCAATTCCTTATGATGGAACTAAATTTTATTCAATTTTTAAAAACCCAATATGATTGAAATAAGTTATATTCTATTTTAAAATATGTGGAGATGTAAAAGCTACAAATACAATTTTTATTCGATTTTATTTTGTTTGAGGTTGTTGACAAAAGCTTGGTCATAATGCACATTGTCAATAATTTTTTATGCTTACACTGAAATCAGTGCACAATGTTAAACTAATTACCTTGAAAGTAATGTACACCATATATCTAGTTGCATCAAATCATAAATCAACATCTTCACTGAAATCAATGCATCTAATGCAAGCAATAAAAAAGGATGAGAAATCAACATCTACACTAAAATCTATGCATCTAATGCAAAAAATAAATAGGATTAGAAATCAGCATCTACATTGAAATCAATGCATCTAATGTTGCATGCAAGCAAATAAGATTAAAAATCAGCATCTACACTTAAATCAATGCGTCTAATGCTACCAATTAAATAGGATTATGAATCAACATCTAAACTGAAATCAATGCATATAATGCAAGCTCAATCAAACAAGATTAGAAATTAACATATTTATTGAAATTATTCATCTAATGCAAACAATGAAATAGAATTAGAAATCAACATCTACACAAAAATCAATTCATCTAATGCAAGAAATCAAACAGGAGTAGAAATCAACATCTGTAAACTGAAATCAATGCATCTAGTGCAAGCAATTTTCTTCCCTTTCTCTCCCCCCTTCATATATATCCATATATCCATATCTCCCTCAATTTATCCTTCTTTGAATCTCTATATCACCCCCGAGACACATACAATCTCTATATTCATATCTATCTATCTCTCCCTCCATTCCTCTATCTCTCTCTTCTTCCCTCTCTCCCCCATCCATCTATATCTCTATCTCTATCTGTCTCTCCTTCTTCATCTCTATATATCACCCCACAAACATACACATTGTTTCTCCATGT
Source organism: Pinus taeda (assembly GCA_000404065.3). NCBI lineage: Eukaryota > Viridiplantae > Streptophyta > Pinopsida > Pinales > Pinaceae > Pinus > Pinus taeda. The sequence continues at coordinate 46,853 of APFE031541161.1, read as the reverse complement.
CTATCTATATCTCCCTCCCTCTACCTCTCCATCTCCCTCTCTCTCTTCCCCTTCTCTCCCTTTGTCTTCCCTTCAATCTCTCTTCCCTCCTACTCTCCTCTCACCCTCTCTCTCCATCTCCCTTGTCACTCCATCTCTCTCCCCCCATCTCCCTTGCCACTACCTTTCTCTCTCTCTCCATCTTTCTCTCTATTTTTATTTCGTATTACCTCCATCTCTCTCCCCATCCAACTCCATCTCTCTCTCCCCCTCCCTCTCAAGTCCTATCTCTCTATTCCTTTCTCTCCCACCTCCCTTGGTCTCTCCCCCTCATCACTCTCTCTCTCTCTCTCTCTCTCTCTCTCTCTCTATCTTTGTCTTGCAACTCTATTGACTATATCCCTCCCTCTCTCATTCTCTCCCCCCTTCTCTCCATCTCTCCTTCTTTGTCTCTCTATCTCACCCCCAAAAATACACACTCTCTCTCCATCTCTCCCTTGTGTTAAAAATATGCAACTACGGTCAAATTCCACTTTGTACTAATCATTTGATGGATATGATGATGGCATTTAGTTCCTCGTTTTGAGAGGACCAAAATCAACCTAAATATCACCCTGTTCGAACAAACAAAAGTTGGATTTTGATTTTGTGCATGCACTCATAGATATTGGATCAGGTCGGCTTCACTTGCATGCACTCTTGGATAGGTTGGCCTCAACATCAAATGGACATTGTTGGATACCCCTACAAGCCTATAAATACAAGTGACCTAGAAGCTCATTTGGAAATAATCACATCTAAGCATATTCTTCTCTTCTATCTAATTTGGCTCAAAAATATCGATGGAAGAAAGGTCGTACAAGGGTTTGAAGTCATAGATATGAATTTCACACAAAAATTAGAGTTTTTGTTCTAGACACTGGCACAGAACTGGGAAATTTCATCCCTAAACGCATGCATGCTATGGCCAAGGTAGTGTCCAGGAGCTAAAGACCCTCCCATGCTAACCTGAAGGGAGTGTCTAGGGGTTTGACCAAAATTGACCATCATTTGAAGTTTTCTAAAGTTGTCTGAAGTCTGAATCAAGTTGTCTCTAATATATTCTGCCATTATATACTAGTTTTTGAAGTTGTTGGGTTGCATTGCTGATCATATTGTATTGGGCTCATTGTATTCTCTGTTGAACATTTTATAACAATCTAAAAGAATAATAATTAGAAAGGATTTCCCCCCTTGTGGGAATTTTCCTTGGTCTTTAACAAAATCTTGTGTCTCTTGTGGATGTGGTAATTGTCTTCTTTGTCATTGCATACATTGTTTTATCTTCAATTATTACTTATGGATGGAAATACTAACTGTAATTGGAAATATTGCTATTTGAAGTTTGGAATTGGGCTAAAGTAATTGATACAACATAGAACAATCTGAAAAATTAACATGGTATCAGAACTAAGGTGAAGGACAAGCCCAAAAGGAGACAAGCCTTGAAGCACTCATCTTTGGAAAGTTGAAATAACTGATCTAATCAAAGTCAAGATGAATTCCTACTTCAAGAGTGATGAGAAGTTGGGTGACTCATCTAATTTTGTTGCATGGAAAGTAGGTTAGATATCATAGCTAATAATAATGATGTTTTGGACTAGATTTAAGGAAAGGTACATGAGCCTCTGGAGAATGCATTTGCTACTACCAAGAACAAGCACGAGAAAGGTGAGTTGAAAGAAAAACAAATTATAGCTGATGGATTATAAGATAATATACTTGCATATGTTGGAAACTTGAGAAGGTATAAAGACATGTATGATAAGGTAGTCGGCATGCATGAGGTGAACAATTTGAATGAAATCCTCAACTTGAAATATCAACTCAAAGACATCAAGATGAACAAATGAGAGTCCATACAATCCTACATAATGAGGATATCTCATATTAGAGATCAATTTCAAAGAGTTGGGGAAGTTGTGTTTGACAAGGAACTGGTGGTTGTGACTCTAAGAGGTCTCCCTCGTATTTGAGAAACATTCATCACTACTATAAGAAACACAAATGTACTCCCTTCATTTGATGAAATTGTTGGAAAGCTCATTCAAGAAGAGTCAAGGATGATAGTAAGAGCAAGAATTCAAAACCAAGGAGAAGAAGAAAGGGAAAGGAAGTCCATCAAATTCAAGAAACCATCCTCCTCAAAATTCTGGTGGAAGAAAGGAATGCTACAATTGTTGTAAGAAAGGGCACACTGCTCAAGATTTCCCCAAGAAGAAAAATGGACCATGTTATAATACTAGAAGCAACAACAACAAGTTCAATTATCAAAGAAGGAGAGATGACTGAAGGAATGACAACAAGGGAAGAAATGATAGAAGAAGAAAAGATGCTCTAAGTGACCATGAAGAAGATTGTCGTCCAAAAAATAAGTCAAAATTATCCAGTTATGAAAGTAACGTTGTGAATCAATATGAATATATTATTATTTCCGCTCTTACTAGCTCTTCTCCTCCGGATTTGTGGGATAGTTGGTTGGTTGATAGTGGGGCCACTCATCACTTCTTTGGTTATAAGGAAGTTCTCTCTAACTTGGTAGAGAGGGAGTCAAATTTGAAAATCATTCTTAGAGACAACTCCACTCATCCCATCAAAGGTTTTGGATCAGTCAAATTCCATTTAAATTATGGGGAATCTATTGTATTGCATGATGTAATGTATGTGTCCAGGTTAAAGAATAATTTGATATCAATCTTCGTTTTGGAAGAAAAAGGGATGAGGGTTGCCTTCATCAAGGGAAAAGTTCTTACTTGGCCCGTTGGATCACTTATGAAAGATGAATTCACTTTTGGAACAAGATATGAAGGAATCTAGAGGGTCAATGGAAGGCCACTATTGACATTGGTTCATAATATAAATAATATAAGAAAATTATGGCACCAAAGGTTAGCTCATCTTCATTATGATGCTCTTCCAAAATTGGAGAACTTGGTCTCAGGGATTCCAAAGGTTCAAGCTCAACATGATGGAGTATGTATGAGACGTGCTAGTGGAAAATGACAAGGGGACCATTCCCCTCTAATGAAGACAAGACCACTAACATCCTCCATCTCATTCATTCTGACAGATATGGACCAATGCCCATGCACTCTATTAGTGGATATTTCTACTACATCACATTCATTGATTACTTTTTAAGGAATACATGGATATACTATTTGAAGCATAAGGATGAATCCTTCGAAACATTTAAGGAGTTCAAAGAATTGGTTTAAAATAAAAAAAAGGTAAAAATATCAAAATATTAAGGTCCTATAATAGTGGAGAATACATGTCAAACGAATTCATTGAATTTTACAAAAAGGAAGGTGTCAAGAAGGAAACAATTGTGCCATATACTCCCAAACAAAATGGTCTAGATAAAAGGAAGAAGAGGTCTATAGTAGAAGCCACTTGAGTGATCCTCCATGATCAAAATTTACCTAAATTTATTTGGGCCGAAGCTTCACATGTTTTTGTACATGTTCAAAATAGGGTGCCTCATCAGGGTTTGGAAAATAAAACTCCCAAAGAAGTATTTATAGGTGTGAAGCCCGAAATTAGTCATCTCCGCATATTTGGATGTCTCATATATTTCTATTTTTTGAAGGACAAAATGAACAAATTGGAAACTACAGGAAGAAAAGGTATGTTTGTTGGGTATTGTGAAAATTCTAAAGCATTTAGAATATATATTCTAGTCAAAGGAAGGTTGAAATTATCAGGAGTGTTACATTCGATGAAGATGTCGCTCTTGGAAAATAAATATACCTCCCTCTGCCTCCTCCTCCTGAGAAGAATGGTGATATGGATATCTTGGATGGCCTGTTTGTGATCGAATTTGAGACAGATATTGTTGATGATCCATGGATCCCTTAGATTCTCCTCCTAGTAATCCTCCTACTAAGAAGAGACCACTTTGGCTCCATGACACTCTTCAAGATGTTAATAGTCATGTTCTCATCTGAAGATAATTTAGAGAAAGGAAGAAGCCATGTAGGTACCAGAGATTTGTTGCATCCATGAATACTATGATTCAAGTCGAACCTTCCACATTTGAAGAAGTTGTAAAATAACAAGTTTGGAAATATGCTATGGCAGAGGAATATGAATATATTATGAAGAATGATGTATGGGATGTTGTGTTGAGATCAAAGGGGAAATCCATTGTAAATACGAAGTGGATATTCAAGATCAAGCATGGAATTGATTGAAGCACTGAAAAATATAAGGCGAGGTTCGTGGCTCGAGGATTCTCCCAAAAAGAGGGAGAAAATTATGATGATATATTTGCACCTCTGGCTCGATATACAACCATTCGTTCAATAGTTTCCCTTGCCACAAGTCAAGGATGGACCTTTCATTAGATGGACGTAAAGGCTGCATTTATCCATGGCATGCAACAAGGAGAATTATATGTTGAGCAACCACAGGGATTTGAAGTAGAGTATCCAAAGAGACACATTTGTAGATTAAAGAAGGCATTGTATGGTTTGAAGAAATCCCCAAGAGCATGGTACGCCTGCATAGGCAGTTATTTGGTGAATTTGGGATTCACAAAAAGCAATGTCGGTCCCAACCTCTACTTCAAGGTAGTCTAAGGTATGCCGCTGATTTTGGTTTTATATGTTGACGATCTATTCCTAACAGGTAGTGAGCCTCTAATGATTGAGTGGAATAGGGAGCTATTCTCTAAATTTGAGATGAAGGACCTTGGAGTCATGAGCTATTTTCTATGCCTTGAGGTGTGGCAAAGGCTTGATGAGATTTTCCTTTCATAAGGAAAATATGTTGTGAAGTTGTTGGAAAGATTTGGAATGACCGAATGCAAGTCTCTACCCACGTCAATGGAAATAAACTTCAAGAAATTGTGTGGAGAGGTTGCAGGACCCGATTTGGTGAATCCATCTGAGTATAGATAGTTGACTGGGGCTCTGATGTTCCTTGTGAACACATGTCTAGACATATGGTATGCAGTGAACATGTTGAGTCAATTAATGATCGAGCCTCTCCATGCACATTGGACTACTACCAAACACATTTTGAGATATTTGTAGGGGATGATTACATTTGGTTTGAGATACTCTATCAGAGATATTCAACTTCATGGATACATCAATGCTGACTGGGCGGGAAATGTTATCGACATGAAGAGTACATATGGATGTTGTTTAGTAATGGATCTGCCATGATATCTTGGATGAGAAGGAAGAAAATTTTGTAGCATTGAGTACCGTCGAGGCAGAATATATGTTAAAATATGGTATGTTCTATGCTTAGAGCAATTTACTTATTTTTCTTCTTATTAGCCATAGATTAGCAATCACATATACATTAAGTAAAGTGCAGATAGAACATTAAATGATCAACAGAAAACAAGCCAAGACAAGAGACACAAGATGTGGTGGCTAGCCAGGGACAAACCCCAATGCGGTGAAACCCTTTGATCAAATCTTCTTTTATCTTCAATAGTTTAGCAGAGAGAAATAGTACAAAATCTGAATTCTGTAATTTTATATCAACATTAGTAAACCCTAAATCAACAAAGTCAAACTTGGTCAAACTAGTTGCAATTGACCTCAAAATTACTTGGTCAATTTCCGGTCAACTTGTCCTAGAATATCCTGAAGAAACAACCCTTGAACAAACCCAAAAAATTAGTCAATTTGCAGATTTCGAAGTCAACTGTAGCTTTAAACTAGGGTAGTCAACACCGGTCAAACCAAAGGTTAGATCACCTCGATTTTTGTGCCAAAAATTGCGGCCTACCTAGGAGAGGCAACCACACCCAATCCGCACTTCTGGAAGGTCAACACTTGGTCAACACTAGTCAAAGAGATGACTTGCTGCCCTAGCATCCTTCTTTATTTGTCTTCCTTGCCTAGGACATCTTCCTTTCAGCCACATGTGTGTGAGAGAGAGAGGCTCCTTTTATGCGTAGGAGAGAGAGAGAGAAAAGATGAGTGAATTGAATTGTCCAAATGAGGAGAATGCTCCTTGTATTTATATGCAAACATTGAGGATGAATAGATGTGACTGTTGGGATTTTGAGCCTACATAAGTTTGCTGGCTGACCTTGACAATTTTTCCATAATTGAAATAAATTCATATCTCCATAAGTACTTATCGGAATCAGATGATCTTTAGATCAATCCTACACCTCTCAATGAGAGGAATCTAGGAGAAATATCAGAAGCCATAAATAAGGTGATCCAAATGGATTTTGGCCCTAGTTTCCAATTTTAACACTCCCTCTCAACTAGGGAGAACTTCATCTGCAATTCGTCAGACTGTCGCTGCAATCCATCCATCAAATGCATTGTCCTATACAACTTGACCCCATTCTGCTCTGCTTTGCTCGAACTATGAAGAAGAATAAATGATCGAGGATGTATCATACCATCCTCCACTGACCCAAAGTCAGTCTCAGAGTATGATCAACTCTCACTGATCCCAGATCAGTATCATTGATCCCAAATCAATGGAGGTCATCCTAGCATAGGGAGTACGGTAGATACATCGATGCGTCCATTGATAGTACTACTATGGTCCCTATCCTCATTTCCCTGCTCATTGATCAAATGAGAAGTACTTCCCATGAGTCCCAGATTGCATGGGTAGGATGCCTCGACAGGAGAACTAATCATCCTGTCCAGTGGATGTCCCAGAGAACTAATCATCTTGGCCTACAGGAGAACTAATCATCCTGTTCCATAGTTTCCACGGAGAACAAATCATCCTGGCTCACAGGAGAACTAATCATCTTGTTCCACAGCCGCCACGGGGTGTCACAGGGGAAGGTTGAACCTTTACCCTGTACATAGTGCACTACCAGGGGATGGTGAGTTGCCCTGTGGTCACATGTCGCTCCAAGAAGTACCCCGCACCCCCTTGGAGCTCCCAAAGTACTCAAACCTCATAAGAGGGTCTCTGAAAGACACCAAGTCATTCTCGAAAAGTCAATAATTTGACCTTTCCTAGGGGCTTTGTCAAAATTTCGGCGACCTGTTCATCTGTACTGATATGTTGAAGCCTTATTGCTCCTCATTGCACCATATCTCGAATATAGTGGTACCTGATATCGATATGCTTGGAGTGATCATGAAATACGAGATTCTCTGATAAACGGATCCTACTCTGGTTGTCACATAGAATAATGGTGGTATCCAATGTAAATCCAAACAGCTCACTGAAGAGCTTTCGCAACCAGACTACCTCACAGGAGGCCATGCTAGCAGTAATGTATGATGCAGGGTTACCCCTGCTTACATCCATAGTCTGCATGTAAAATGCATAAGCGCATTTGTCTCAGGAATTTAACTCTCTAAGGAGTCAAACTCTTCAATCATCAACGGTTAAGGACCCTTTTCTTAATAAACTTCATATGTGGAATTATTCAATACAATAGCCAAACTTTCAATCTCCCATATCAGGACTTATTCACACTTATAAACCTTCATTAACCCTTAAGCCCGCACATTAAACCTTCACTTTATAAACTTTGGTTATACCGGACTTAACACATGAAAACCCTTTATCGATGCTATATTTCTATTATAACCCTTTTATAGCATAAATGCACTTAAAAACATACCGTTCTGCATTAGTACGGCCTTTACACAGATATCATTGCTTTACATTTATTGCAATCAGGGTATCGCTCTTCTGCGGGTCAATTTACACACTCCTTTCACTTTCCCTATATGCGATCACACTGTCGGAACACATTATTGGCGCTTTTACAGTAAAAACCCAGACCATTCATTCTATCGGAAAATATGGGAAACATAGGAATACAAAGGAAAACTCGCTCCAAACCATAAATCCGGACTTCAAACATTATAAACCCGTATTCATAATTGTCGTTGGGTCCGCACTCATCGATCGCCTTTCCATTCAAACTTCGATCAGCGATCAAACAACTTGCGTTATAACCTCCGCCGTTGATCTACCCTTAATAGATCCGATGGTTCACCCTGATTTCAGGTAGATAATAAGCATGGGGTTTAACCGCCCGATAAGGCGATTTTCCCTCTTCACTACTCTGCTACATGTCACATTATGAATGGAATTGTGTGATTAGCCTTCAATACCACTTATGGTTTTGAGGCCGCCCGAAATACCACTTCCACTATTTAAAACCACCGATGCAATATTAATTCCTCTGTCTTCATGATATGATCCTGTCTGTTAATCGTAACAATCCAATGACTCCTGTGTACTGATGCTTCACTTCTCCGTTCGTCCCTTTTCTTATGTTTTGCGCTATCTCTTCAACGTTTTCTCTGTGGATCGAGTTTCTTCAAAGGTTCTCGTCCTTCCACCATTATACTATGCACTCTCTCCTGAGCTTGCCTTCTGCGAATTCTTACATCGCAGTCTCTTTAGAGCTTCACTTTGACTATTCAATTAGATTCAAAGACCCATTGTGATTCCTCTGAATCATTCTCCTCCTCTGTGTATTTATTTAGAACTCTGCTTGCAACCTCTGTTACAGAACCTACAAATTCACACATAAATCAATCATTAAATACTCGATTCACACACTTACACAGTTCCGGAATAAACCTCTGTATAAACAAGTATAAACGATTGATTACATATAGAGACCCTCTGTCTCACAGGCCTAATCTTCAATATTAGTGGCCTCCTTATTTTTACTCTGCCCGTAGGCTTACATTTATGCCAGAAAGGTTCTGTTGAACTAATTCTGGTTCAAATCCTAGATCTACTGAATTGACTCCTAAATGTCCTCTATGTCCACTTCTAGCTTCAATTAATTCCTAATAACTCTCTCTAGTTCCTCGAATCATGAAACTACCTTTAGAGTTATATTTGACTTCTAACTCTCTTGTCATTATTAACCACTCATGTTCTCCTTTATTCGAGAGCATTTGCAAACATCCTCACACATCTAACTAATTCCTCTTCTAATCACTTAAAAGCCTAAATATTACATTAATTTGAGACTTAGGAATCCGACTTCCTTAAAATACATGACCCCCTATGTCTACTAAAATACAATGATTTTATCTTGGGTTGAATGCTCCCGCATCAGACTCCCAAAGTAGAAAATATTCATGATCTCCTGATCATGTGTTGATAAAAAACCTTCAGGGTCCCAAAATTTAGTTTGTAGCTGCCCAAATGTCTTGCACCTTTGCTGCTGTTGTATTTCTGCTGTCTTCTGTTTCTATCTTCCTTTCCTGGTCAATTAGGTTCAAATTTTGATTGATCATCCTTCCTGCTGCTATCATTTTCCTCCATATGGACCGCTTCATCATTAACTGCCATAACTCTTCAATCTCCATCTCTAGCATATCTTTGGGTTGGTCCATATTCTGCCATTCACTGTTACATCTTTCTCTTTGCTTCAGGTTGTTGCTGCTGTCTACTAACTCTTCAAATTACTGTTTATTTTCTTCTATTTTTGCTTTTTCTACCATTGTAGACATTGCCTCCACCCAAAATTCCTGAATATCTTTAAGGATATCTCCCTTTGTAACATCTAATTTCTGCATTGAACTCTGACTTTCCAGCATTCTCTCCAGCAATTGAACATTTCTATTCCATGGATTAAATTCTTCCACAGAATCCTCTTCTTTCATCTTTATTTGGCTGCTCATTTGTGCCAAATTTCCTTTAGCATATGCAACTAAACCTGCATTCACTAAACATTTGTTAAAATAAAAAACATAAGGCTTCAGTGCCTTATTTTCCTTTGGCAACAATTTAGTTTGCTGCTCTGTTTCTTTCTCCTCTGTCAGCACATCAGTATGCTGTTTTGAATTCTTAAAAGAATTCATGAGACTGTCAATTAGCCTCTCCTCTACATCATCTATTTCAATGATGCCTCCCTGCTTTTGTTCACGGTAGTGAACTTCTTCTTCCTTATCCTGTTGCTGGTTAACTCTTCTTTGAAATTGTTTGATTCTTATTGCCTCCCTTTCATCCTTACCCTCTTGTTCTTTAAGAATCTCCATAACATCTTCAAACAATCTCTGTCCTTCCCCAATGACATTCATTGGATCATTTCTTTGGGACAACATTTCTCCAGTCTTCATTGGAATAAGACTACCATCTTCCTCCTCTATGACAGCTCTAACATTCCGCTGCCTACTCCCAGGTGACTCTTCTGTCTCTTTTTGGTTCTGAAATCTTGCCATCTCAATCTTGATCTGAACATATTTTAGATTCTGCTCCTTCTCTTTGACAAACTCTAAAGTTTGTTCATCCTCCTGTGATGTACCTGCAATCATCCACAAATTATTAATTTTAAAACCATAAGACCTGGCGGTCTTACTCGCCTCTTCAGTCATCACATTTCCTTGCTGCTTGGAATCTTCTACGTGATTCAGCCCTCAGGCTCAACTTCATCTCCTTCCTTCACAAGGAATGGTTCTTATCTTGTAAGAGCTCCAATTAATTTGTCAATGAGTTCTTTGTTGTAACAACTCAATACTTTCCTCCTTTGAGAGGTCTTCTTCATCACACTCTACTGCTCTAGAGTACCTTTTATCCCCTAAAACACATTGCTCCTCATACTTCAGTTCAAGAGCTCTATTCAGCTTCACTTCAGATTATTCATCTTCTGTAAGATACTCCTCCATGCTTTCAACAACTTCACAAGACTGTCTATCCTCTCCTATGCATCTTGCAAGCACACCAAAACTATTAGGTTTAAAAGCACAAGGCTTGATGGCCTTATACATTAGCTCTTCATCTTCAGTCATCATCTCCTCATGCTATTTTGAACTATCCCAATAGTCCATGAGATCTTCACTTGATCTCCATTTTTTAGCTTCAGTGTAGTCTTCACTTTCTCCGAGAATTTCTCCCAGTTCTGGTTCACAAATGGACTCTTCCATTTCCAACTCAACTTCCTTGAGTTTTTCCCTTAGCCACTTTACTTTCTTTTGTTGTAGCCTTCTCTGCATCTCATGCAACTCCACTGGCTTCTTCCTTAATACCCAACCTTGTCTCTGGTTTTCTTCTAGCCACATTGTTAACACATCAAGTTCTTTTCTTATCTCAGCCAACTCCTTGTCAATCTCCTCTTGACTCAGTTTCTTGCCATCTGCTTTGACATTTTTCTTCTCATATCTTCTGTTGTGGCTTCTCTCAGAACCTATGCTATGAATATCAGTAGTCATCTTCTTCTCTTCTTTCTTCACGAGCTCCTCACTCATCTGCAAAAAGCCTCTACCACAACTAGTCCTCCTCGTTGCAATCTTACCTCACTCAGTCTTTTGGTAAGCACGGGTCCTCTATTTTGAACCTCCTCTTGAGAAACGCCTTTGCTCCTTCTAGGCTTCTATAATATCTCACTCTCTCTTGAGAACACTTCAGCTGTCCTCTCTATCCAATCTCTTGTTGGATTCTTCAGGTTCACTGCCACTTCTCCTTCAGAGTGTTTTCCTTACTCTGCCTTCAAGAACACATCTGGTTCTCCTCTCACAACTTCTCTTGATGTCATTTGCTGAGATGCTTCATCTGCAACCACAATCTTCAATTTCAATTAGAAACAAAACACACTATATTACCTCCAAGGTCTATGTATGATCTTGTTCTCCCATTCTTCTGCACTTTGAATGGATTGTCCTTTGTTTGGTCTCCAAGTCCTCTTTCCTTTAGAACTTGTACTAAGCAATCTTGCTCTCACTTTTCTTCAAGGAATCCTCTGTTCTTGTCTACTCCAAGCCCCTGCTGGAACTGCTACAATCTCCCAGGAACTTCAAAAGTTCCCCTTACAATCTCCTGCTGTAGTCTCTACCATTCATCATTTAACTTATGCACATTACCTTCTTCTGTGTGCAAACTCCTTTTCATCGGAAATCTTTCCCCTCTATGATTACAATTCTATTCTGATACCAAATGATGCAGGGTTACCCCCGCTTACACCCAAAATATGCATATAAAATGCATAAGCACAATTATCACAGGAATTTAACTCTCTAAGGAGTCAAACTCTTCAACCATCAATGGTTAAGGACCCTTTTCTTAATAAACTTTATATGTGGAATTATTCAATACAATAGCCCAGACTTTCGATCTCCTATATCGGGACTTATTCACCCTTATAAACCTTCATTAACCCTTAAGCCCGCACATTAAACCTTCACTTTATAAACTTTGGTTATACCGGACTTAACACATGAAAACCCTTTATCGACGCTATATTTCTATTATAACCCTTTTATAGCATAAATGCACTTAAAACATACCTTTCCACCTTAATACAACCTTTACACAGATATCAAGGCTTTACATTTATTGCAATCGGGGTATCGCTCTTCTGCGGGTCACTTTACACACTCCTTCCACTTTCCCGATATCTGATCACACCGTGGAACACATTATTGGCACTTTTACATTAAAAACCTAGACCATTCATTCTATCGGATAATATGGGAAACACGGGAATACAAAGGAAAACTCGCTCCAAACCATAAAGCCGAACTTCAAACATTATAAACTCGCATTCATAATTGTCGTCGGGTCCACACTCATCCATCGCCTTTCCATTTCGCTCTCCATTCAAACTCTGATCAACGATCAAACAAATTGCATTATAACCTCCGCCGTTTATCTACCCTTAATAGATCCGACGGTTCACCCCGATTTCGGGTAGATAATAAGCATAGGGTTTAACCGCCCAATAAAGTGGTTTCCCCTCTTCAATACTATGTTGTGTGTCACTTTATGAATGTAATCGGGTGATTAGCCTTCAATACCACTTATGGTTTTGAGGCCGCCCAAAATACCACTTCCACTGTTTAAAATCGCCGATGCAATATAAATTCCTCTATCTTCGTGATATGATCCTGTCCGTTGATCGTAACGATCCAACGGCTCTTATGTATTGATGCTTTACTTCTCCGTTCATCCCTTTTCTTATGTTTTACGCTATCTCTTCAATGTTTTCTCTATGGATCAAGTTTCTTCAAAGGTTCTCATCCTTTCACCATTCTACTGCGCACTCTCTCCCGAGCTTGCCTTCTATGAATTCTCACATCGCAGTCTCTTCAGAGCTTCACTCTGATCATTCAATTGGATTCAAAGACTCACTATGATTCCTTTGAATCATTCTCCTCCTCTATGTATTTCTTCAGAACTCTGCTTGCAACATCTGTTACAAAACCTACAAATTCACACATAAATCAATCAATAAATACTCGATTCACACACTTACACAGTTCCTGAATAAGCCTCTGTATAAACAAGTATATACAATTGATTACATATCGAGACCCTCTGTCTCACAAGCCTAATCTTCAATATCAGTAGCCTCCTTTTTACCGTAGGCTTACATTTACGCCAGAAAGGTTCTGTTGAACTAATTCTGGTTCAAACCCTAGATCTACTGAACTAACTCCTAAATGTCCTCTATGTCCACTTCTAACTTCAATTAATTCCTAAGAACTCTCTCTAGTTCCTCGAATCATGAAACTACCTTTAGAGTTATAATTGACTTCTAACTCTCTTGTCATTATTAACCACTCATGTTCTCCTTTATTCGAGAGCATTTACAAACATTCTCACACATCTAATTAATTCCTATTCTAATCACTTAAAAGCCTAAATATTACATTAATTTGAGACTTAGGAATCCAACTTCCTTAAAATACATGACCCCCTATGTCTACTAAAATACAATGATTTTCTCTTGGGTTGAATGCTTCTGCATCAATGTACTCTGCCTCGGCAGTGCTCAAAGCCACTGACTTCTACTTCTTGCTCATCCAGGATATCAAGGCAGATCCCAAAGAGAAACAACACCCAAAAGTGCTCTTTCGGCCCACCACACTGCCTTCCCAATATGCATTAGTATACCCAAGTAATCTCACATCTCCGGCAATCTATCTCAACCCATGAGTGATTGTGCCACGAAGATATCTCAATAGATTCTTGGCACCAATCCAATGTGAGTGGTGAGGCTCAACCATATGTTGACTGCAAAGCATATATCCAGATGGGAGTTCACTAAGAACATTAATTCTCTGACGAGTTGATGATACTCGATAACATTTCGTAAAATAGGTCTGACAGCACTATCGCTTAACTTCTTGAAGTCAAGCTCCATCGGGGTAGTTACAGTCTTGCAGTCCACCATGCCGAATCTCTCTAGTATCTTCACCACATATTTTCCTTGAGATAGGAAAATTTCCCATGGTTTCTGCTAGACTTCCAGTCCTAGGAAATAATGCATAAGTCCTAGATCTTTCATCTCTAACTCAGAAGCCAGCTCCTGCTTACATTCCTGAATGAGAGGGTCTGCACCTGTTAGAAAGAGGTCGTCAACATATATCACCCTTATGAGAGGCTTGTCATATATAACCTTAAAGTAAAGGTTAGGGTCGGCTTTAATCCTAGTGAATCCCAGCTTCATCAGGTAGCTATCTATCCTCTCATACCATGCTCAGGGTGCTTGCTTTAGCCCATAGAGGGCCTTCTTAACCCTGCAAACATGAGATTCTCGATCATAAGTCTCAAATCCTTTGGGTTTCTCCACATAAACCTCCTCTTTGATTGAACCATGTAAGAACACAGTCTTGACATCCATCTAATGTAGGTTCCATCCTTGCGAAGCAGCAAGGGCTATGATCGAGTGGATGGTGGTATATCGGGAAACAGGTGCAAATATCTCGTCATAGTATATACCTTCCTTTTGGGAGAAGCCATGAGCGACAAAACAAGCCTTATAATTTTCCGCACCTCCATCAACTACATGCTTTATCTTGTAAAGCCATTTTGAAGCGAAAACTGCTTTGTCCTGGGTCTGGGGACCACATCCCAAACATCACTTTTCATAATGGACTCATATTCCTTGGTCATGGCATCCTTCCATACTTGATGCTTGACGACATCTATGAATGACGAAGGCTCATTTTGGATGATCATGCTCATGATGGTCAAGTTTCCGTGATACTTGTTCGGCTTCTTACTTTCACGAAAGGTTCCTCGGGGTGCAATGTGTCCTTCAGCATCATCAAGTGTCCCCCTAAGCCATGAAGTCCTCTTCCTAGAAGAGAAAGGTTCTTGCAGAGGAGGATCAATAGGATCCATAGGTTCTTCCACATTAGGCATCGTCTCATATTCCTTTTCCTTCGGTTTCCTGGTGTCAGCTTCTTTAGATCCCCTTAAAGTAGGAAGATTGTCTACTTTGCTAAGAGCCATATCTTCGTCAAAGGTGACATCATGACTAATCTCGACTTCCCTTTGACCAGCTACATAGATTCTGTAGCCCTTAGTATTTTCACTATAGGCCACGAATATTCCTTTCTTTCTAGATGCACCCAATTTATTCCTTTTTTCTTTAGGCACATGAAAATATATAGGGCTTCCAACAATTCTAAAATGAGATACGTCAATTTTCTTACCGGTGAACATTTCTTCGGGAGTCTTGGAACCTAATGCTTGATGAGGGCACCAGTTTTGTACATATACGACGGTATTTGCAGCTTCGGCCCATAGAAACTTCGGAAGTCTTTGATCCTGGAGCATAGCATGGACAAATTCCACAATTGTACAATTCTTCCTTTCTGCCACACCATTCTACTCAGGAGTATATGGTGTAGTATTCTCCCTCTTAATGCCAGCCTCTTTGCAAAAGTCATGAAACTCATTGGATTCATATTCAGTTCCATAATCAGTCCTTAAGATCTTGATCTTCTTTTCGGTTTGATTCTCGATCAAGGCTTTGAAGTGCCGAAACTAGGAGAACATTTCATCCTTCTTTTTCAAGAAGTATATCCAAGTCTTGCGAGAATAATCATTTGTAAAAGTGAGGTAATATAAATATCCTCCCAAGGAGTTCACAGGCATCATATCAGATATGTCTGAGTTAATCAACTGCAATATATCAGAGGTCTTTCTTTGGCTTGAGGGGAATGGTCCCCTTTTTAGCTTTCCTCAGGCACATCCTGGACATACACCTTCTTGCTCTAATCTGAACTCGGGCATCCCGGTCACCATTTTCCTTACATCGGGTAGAGCTTTATAATGAAGGTGAGCAAACCTCCGATGCCATAGTTCGGACTAGAGAGATGTGTCATAAGACATGACACCCAACGGACTTCCTCCGACTTGATATAATGAATCAACTCGAAACCCAAGAGTAAAAGCACCTTTAAAGTTCTTTTTCCATACACATACATTTCCATCATTGAAGGCCACTTTGTAGCCTTTGTCTTCCATTGCTGAAATGTACACTTGGTTCTTTTTTAGATCAGGCACATATAATACATCTTGTAAGTGGATGGTACTACCCTGATTCAATTGAAGAGTGACATTTCCTACGCCTTTCACGGGATATTTTGAATTATCTCCAAGAATAATTTCCAGGTTGGTTTCCTTCTTTATTAGATTATAGAGAGCTTCTTTGTCACCAGTGAAGTGCCTTGAGGCACCACTATCAATAAGCCATTTTCCCAGCGAGTCCGGGGGAGCAGTAGTAGATAGAGCTGCTGGTAGATAATATTCATCCTACTTATTGTTAACAGTGTTAGATTCATACCTGGAATTTATTGCCTTCTTGAATGGTTGTCCTCTTCCTTGATTTCTGATACTTCTTTTACCTTTGCCATTTGACCTGCCATTTCTTTGATTTCCTTGAGAGGGATTTTGATCATTGTCCCGGTGTGAGTTCCTTTGAATTTAGCCCTGGAATTGTTTCTTCTTTTAGTATGAGAAGAAAAGGCAGAGGGATGACCTTTAAGTATGGGAATTTCTTGCTCTTCCATCCTCATTTCTTCTTGAATGCATCTGGCCATTAATTCCTCAAATGCAGGAATTACGTTATTGTTGAGAAGAGTAGTCTTGAATAGATACCATTCAGATGGCAGTCCTCCAAGAGTTGTGAGTGTCATTTCCCTATCAAGAATTACTTCCCCAATAGATAGGAGATCGTTCTTGATCTCAGTGATCCTTAAGAAATATGCTTGCATACTCTCATCTTCCCTTCTTAATTCCCTTCAGCTTATTTCTAAGAAACAAGACTTGATTTGCATCATTAACTATAAATAAACTCACCAGTATATCGTAGATTTCCTTGGAGGTGTTCAGTTCATAAACATAGGCCACCAAGTGCTTGTCGATAGAGTCCTAGATGACCTTCCTTGCTTTGACTTCTCCCTTGGTCCATTTTTTCCTAGTAGCAGCGGATGCATTTGATGGAGGCTCACAATCCCACCTCTCACATGGTCCAACACTTCCTGCTCTTCTAATGTTAGATTGAGAGACATCTTCTATTCGTGATCAGATTTCTCACGGATTTTGTCTTCAACAAGGAAGTGTGTTGAGGACCCCATGATTTCTTGAAGATAGCCTTGCCAACCTTCTCTTCGGTGATTGCTCTTGCTCTTGCTTGGGCTTTGTCTTCACCTCAACTCTGATACCATGTTAAATTATGGTATGTTCTATGCTTAGAGCAGTTTACTTATTTTTCTTCTTATTAGCCACATATTAGCAATCACATATACATTTTTTTTTTGTAAATTAGGCTACTTCTATTATTATACAAAAAAGCTACAAAACGTTACAACGAGGCAGGCCTCAGATTTCACCATTCGGAGATGGATTTAGCACAGTGAGACACATAACCAGGATATCCAGACAGACATTTGTCACCGACCAAGTCTGGAAGACCAGCAAACTGCTTAAAAACCTTAACCAGCTGAAAGATAATCCTAGTGACCCAGACATTGTTTTCAGTTACAGACTCAAAAAACCATATCCCCAGACTATTACATAGGATGAAATAGCCGCATACATAAGCGCACCTAAGAACCGAGTTTAACAGGCAAGGAGCTGAGCATAGCTTCAGCTTTACAAGGAAAATCGCGCTAAGAAAATAGAGAACATGACAAACCAGACGAACTGAATGAAAGTGCCATACTCGCCTCAAAAAAATCCTAGAAACTGGCTCAGTCATCCACTGAGGTGGAAGGCTGCTCTTCCACCACCTTGCAGCCATATTGGTCCGGCTCGCTTGAGTCAGTGTAAGGCGCATCGTCTTCGGCTGGAGCACTTGGACCCGCCACCGCACCCGCGGTTTTCTTCGGCAGATTTCATTGACCCAGAACTGGAGCAGGAGACTGAACTGGTTGACATAGGACTTGAGCAGGAGGCAGAGCTTGTTGACACAGGACTGGAGCAGGAGGCCTATGCTCCTCAGCAACTGGTGGAGGGACGACACGATCACACTTCTCAATTCTAACGGAGACGTAATAGGTTGCATTGTCCAGTAGGCACGGGAAGCAGAACCGGGATGAGGGATGTGAGGTGTGCTCGCAGACAGAAGCACGAGCCCGCCCTCTACCTCTCCCTCGGCCTTGCCTGGCTCTTCGTGAGTCATCTGATGAGGAATCAGAGGAGTGTTGCGGGTTGGCTCTACCTCTGGCGCCTCCCCGAGACCCGCCTCTGCGGCTGCTAAGCCAAAGCCTTTCCCTTGGCATAGTGGACTGGAATTGACAAATAAACGGCGCAGAGAGCTGTGGCTGGACTGGAATTGACAAAGCGGGGGCACAGAAGGCAGGATAACCCCGACACTAGAAGACATAGGAGCGTAAAGAAGATGAACAAATTGGATGGGAAATTCAACAGTAAGGACCAGGGCTACCAGAAACGTAGGCCAAGGTGTGACCCTCCAAAGGCCCTGATTGGAGAGCCCAAGAGCGAGAGAGAGATAAACTATGTTAATGGGAGACTCCACAGAAATGACCAGGGCGTTCAGAAGCACAGGCCGAGGTCTGTACCTGTGAGACCGTCTGCGGCATCCACAGGTCTGCAAACCATAACACAGAATAACCCAAAGCCAAACGTTAATCAAAACAACAGAAATGAAAATATACTGAACATCCACTGTCCGTGCCATGTGCGAACCAATATAATGCAGCTGCCTCCCGGAAGCCGAAGTTACAGAGCGTGAGCGAAGAATTATGCCATGGGCAGCTGGCTTGCTGTGGATTATACTGCCCTCTTTCAATTTGAAGCGATAGGGGTGGCAGGCCTTCAATGCAACTGTACAGGTGGCGGGGCTGGGCTGCCACTTGCCTAGTGGGAAGCCCGCCCTCGTACTTCCCTCAATAACTATCACCCGCAGCCGGGAGATGAAGATCCTGGAGCACCAAAGAGTGGCAATCCTGTTGAAGTTGTGTATCCACTGCATCATGGAGAGTGTCTGTGTAGTGAGGACAATGCTGGTTCACCCCTTGGCTTGCCAATCTATCTGCTACTCTGTTGGCCAATCGCCTAACATGCTTGAAAAGGATACTATTAGGGCGTCGAAGCCTTGCTTCCAATGTTTCTAGCCTGCTGAGAAGTCTCCAGCTGGAGGCTATTTTTGTCGCAGAGGTCCCTGCTTGGATTCTAGTAGCCGCATTGATAAGAATCAGGGAGTCTCCCTCCACCTCCAACGGATAGAAATTATGTTGATCTGCCACACAAATTCCTTTCCACATTCCTTCCAGCTCCGCCACATTGTTGGTGTTTGTGCCTGTCGACCCATAGTATGTGTGTTCCACTGATCCTTCGGCATTTCTGATAACGCCTCCATATCCTGATGGACCAGGATTTCCTTTATCAGCACCATCAAAATTTAGTTTGAAAGTAGCTCTTGCGGGGGGGACCATTGAGAGGGGGAGGTGATCTTGAGAGAATTGCTGGGAATACCTTGCATGGAATATGAGATGTTGAGATTCCAGGAATTCTAGATGCTCCTTTCACGGGGTGACATTGGCCAATCATTTTTTGTCCAAGATCTGAGCGTTAACGTTTCTTGTAGATTATGCTTCAAGAGTAGCCAAAGGATTTCTATGGGTCTTCTCCTGTTGTTGAAGAACCTATTGTTTCGTTCCTTCCATAATAAACAATACAGAAAGCCTAGAATGAGGTTCCATAAGGAGTTCAAAATGGGGCTTTAATAAGGGTGCTTGGGCCTAGTTCTGAGAGTGTTTGTTATGTCCCCCTGCCTGTCCCTTATGCCGTTGTTGCATTGGTCGACTTTTTCCCATAGCTGAATTGTGAGTGGGCACGTCTCCATGAGATGTATGATGGTTTCCGCTTGGCTGGTGCAGTTGGGGCATCGTGAGGGACCTATGAAACCTCTTCTTTGTAGATTATCCTAGGTTAGTATGCGGCGTTTGCTTAAAAGCCATAGGAAGGTAGATACCTTGGGCCATAATCTAGACTGCCATATATGAGTCCATAATTGGTCCTTCTCTGTGTGGCTATGATCATAGCGTATGGTATAGGCTTCTTTGGTGGTGAAGATTCCTCTTGAGGTGTGACCCCATCTCAGTTTGTCTGGCTGATTAAAGGGTTTGATTTTCCTTTGATTTAGCTCCTGATCTATATCTGCATAAGTCTCTCCGTGCCAATCTGTCTGCCAAGAGCCAGCGGGTTTCCATTGTTGGAAATCTTGAGTTGCTTGCTGCTACCAAAATTGAGAGACTTTAGATATATTGGATTTCTGCATGTGGTTCCGCCAAAGAGGTTTGTGGAAGATCGTGGCTAATTTTGGTAGCTGCTACCATGAGTCCTCCCAGAACCGCGCTGAGGTCCCCAAGTGAATCTCCCAAAAACTATAATCTTGGATGAAGGCGCAATGTATTTTAGCCGAATTCCAGATCATGGATCCTGAAATGCTCAGACTAATGCGGATGAGCTCATCCCACTGACTTCCGGGCGCATATTTAGCTTGCCACAACTTTGCCCAAGGGATGTGTGGCTTTACTAGCCAATTCCACCATATTTTTGCTCCCATTGTGTCGTTGCTTTGTACGGGGTCCCTTATTCCTAGTCCTCCATTGGATTTTGATTGACATACCTCAGTCCATTTAACAAGGGCCCATTTCCTGTTGAGTCCAGTAGAGCCCCAGAGAAAGCCCCATTGAAGGTTACGGATGGCTTTGAGCACCCATTTGGGAGCCGCTAGAATGGAAAAGAGGTATAAAGGCATTGCTTGGAGGACCGATTTGATCAAAGTAAGCAGACTGGCTATATTGAGTGATCTGTATGTCCAAGATGAAATCCGCGCTTCCAATTTATCCAACAGCGTACGCCATGAAGCATGCTTGAGGGCAGATGCCATGAGAGGAGCACCCAAATAATTGGAGGGCAACACAACAATAGAGAAACCCAAAATACGAGCAATGTTTCGCTGAGTGGAGACAGGGGAATTGAAGAAGAAAAGCTGGGATTTGGAGGCATTAATCGAGGTTCCAGAGGCTTCAGAAAAGAGAGAGAGCAGGGCTTTAAAGGCTTTGGCTTCTTGAGAGGAGGGATGACCAAAGAGCATCGTATCGTCCACGAATTGCTGATGAGATAACGGATGAAGACCATGGATTGCTATACCTTTGATTACCTGAGAGGAAACAACATGGTGGAGGAGGCGACTGAGTCCTTCCACCATAAGAACAAAAATGAAAGGGGAGATGGGATCCCCTTGAAGAATGCCTCTTGACGGACGGAAGGGCATGGACGGGGAGCCATTGAGGAGAACCGAAAAGCAAGGAGAGGTTATGAGGTTCATGATCCAGTGAGTCCAGGTTGCATTGAATCCAAAGGCTAGCAACATATGCTGGATATATTCCCAACTGAGCTTGTCGAAGGCTTTAGAGAGATCAAGCTTCATTATCATGCCCGGTTTTTTGAGAATTTTTAAAGAGTGGATCACTTTGTTGGAAAGGATGATGCCATCCATAATCTGACGCCCCTCAACATAACCCGTTTGCTCCAGAAGGTTGAGAAGAGGAAGGAGAGGTTTAAGCCTGTTGGCCACAACTTTAGAAATGAGCTTGTAGATGACATTACAGAGGGCAATTGGCCTGTATTTATCTGGCGTATTAGCTTCTTCGCCCTTGGGGACAAGAGCAATGAAGGTGGAATTGAGGGAGGGAAGGACCCAGTGCATGGAACAAGATTCTTCCACTAGGTCCAACACTTCAGTACTGATCAAATCCTAGAATTCATGAAAGAAATTGGAGGTAAAACCATCAGGTCCAGGTGCCTTACCATCTTTTAGTTGAGCCATAGCTTCTTCTACTTCCTGCATGGTGACTTGTTTTAGGAGATTTTGATTCTGATCGTCCGTGATTATCTTGGGGATGTGCTGTGTAACCGATTTTATGGCAGATGAGCGACTCCCTGGTTGTTCTTTGAGTGCTTCCTGGAAGTAATCTTTGAATTCCTTCTAAATATCTTCTTGCTTTTCTAATCTGCTCCCCTGATTGTTGTTGATGAAGGCTATGTTGTTATGCATTCGACGTTGAATGGTGGATCAGTGAAAGAATTTTGTATTTTTTTCGCCTTCCTTTAGCCACCTGATTCTAGATTTTTGGCACCAGAGGATTTCCTCCTATAACCTTCGGGCTTCTAGTTCTGTCCAGAGGGTGTGCTCCTTGTCTGCTAATTCTTCTGTCCTTCCCTCTGTTATAATTGTTTGCTGAAGAGCACACATGTCCTGCTCCAGAATTTTCCTCGCTTCCAAAATGTTACCAAATTTTGATTTGTTCCAGGCCTTGATAACTTGCTTGAGGTGTCTGAGCTTCTGTTGAAATTGAAACATTTTTGCTCCTGCTAGGGGAGTGAAGGTCTTCTAGGCAGCTTGCACCATTTCTTTGAATTTTGGATGAGTGAACCAGAAGGACTCGAAGCGGAATGGGCGATTGCATTGTTTACATGGACGCGTCCATTGGAGCATGATGGGCCAATGATTAGAGCTGCCTTGTGGTAGGATGGAGGCGTGAAAATCTCTACCCATGTGAATGGAATTTTCTGAAATGAGAAAGCGATCTAATCTGGACGCGATATGGTGTGATCCCCTTCGTTTGTTTGACCAGGTAAACGTACCATTTGAGGTTTGTATATCAATGAGCTGATTGGTTTGTATGAACTCTTTGAGTCCTGTGCTATCCTCTTCTAATCTCATTCGCCCTCCCTTTTTTCCTCTAGATTCGTGATGATATTGAAATCTCCCCCGCTTATCCAGAGAGGGTGCTGTCTAGTTGCATTGAGCATTGTAAGTGCCTCCAGCACTTCTAATTTTTGATGCAAGTCTTGCGGGAAATAGGTGTTGGTAAGTAAACCATGCAGCTCCGTCCCTAGGAGATGAAATGTAGCTTGAATGAAAGTATGTGAGGCATGAAAATCCTAAAGAGTGAGGCTCTGCGGATTCCAGACTATAGCAAGGCCCCCTGAGGCTCCTATCGCATCTACTGATACAGAGCGACTGCCAAGCCAAGCTTTGCTGAGGATTTTTTCAAGATGGGCATTAGTACTTTTTGTTTCCTGTAGAAAAAAAATTGCTGGTTTCTCTAACTGAATCATGGTTTTTAACATTCTGCATTTTGAGGGGCTATTGAACCCTCTCATGTTCCATGAGATGAGCTTCATGAGGAACAATGATGTTGGGGCTTATAGAACTTCGTCAGCTTTGGGAATCTCCTAGATTCCATTAAGATCTCGCCCAGAATGATAGTTCGTTGTAGAACAGTTTTGCGTCCTCTTTTTTTTTTTTCTTTGAGAATTTTCTTTCCATCCCAAGGACTGCCTGCTTGTATGCCCAGACATTTATTGTGTTGCGCTTTGATGAGAACCCCTTCCAGCCTATCTATTTCCCAGGGAGGTATGGTGTTGTATTCTTTCTGCTTGCATGCTGTTTCAAGTTTGAGGATATCCAAACCATCTAGACTCACAGTCTCTGGATCTTCCTCCATTATGATAAGGATGTTCTGAGGATCCTCTGAGCTACTGTCTTGCAGGCTCAGAGCTAAGGCTGCATCAAGGTCTATTGCTGAGGGTTGAAGTTCTACTGCTGAATCAGGGAGTTTCGCTTCCAAGGAGGGAGTGAGATCTGAGGGCGAGGGGGCAGATGGATCCAAAGGAGGATTGAGAGGCTTGGATGAGGATGAAGGGGCTGGAGAGGCCTGAGATTCATGCGAGAGCTTGTCAGAGGTATCACGAGGGGTGAGGATTTGGAAACGGTTTTGGGATTCAGTCTTCTTGGGGCTAGAGGGGGCAGCCGAATGCTTTTTGGCATGCCTTCGGCGAGAGGTCACTTTTGTGAAGCCATCTGAATCTTTATTAGCTTCATTGGCATCGGCTTTGATCTGGATATTCAAGGGGAATTCCCTAAAGAGATGACCATGCTTGTGGCATTTGCGGCAATGAAAAGGGATGTGTTCATAATCTAATGGTTGATTCCACTCAAAATCATCATGAAAGAGACTTACCGTGTCTGCAAGAGTTTTTTTGAGCTGCATTTGGACACAGATCCTGGTGTAGGAGGTGAATCTTCTATTTTTGGTTTCCTCTGCTACTTTGATGAAGGTGCCAATGCTATTTCCAATGTCCTTTAATGTTTTTTCTTTCCAGTATTCTGAGGGCAGGGAATACATACGGATCCAGACTGGAGCGTGACTGAGATCCTTCGTATCTGGATTGAATCTGGGCTTCCAGTCACGAAGGAAAAGACCCAAGGAGTTGAAGAAGTATGGGCCACCTTCAAATATTCTGGTCTTATCCTCCAGGCAGTGAAAAATAGCTGTGAAGAAGCCCTTGGGGCCTAATAATAGGGAGACTTGTCCCTTGGGCTTCCATTTTGAGTCTATCCACCCGTGAAGGGCCTTCTTAGTAGGCCAAAAGCCAAGAAATTTTCCAATCAATGCGTGATCCTTCAGGTACTGTATTTCTCCATTGATTCGATGACTTGGTAGCTCAACTTTGATTCGTTCTTTAGCTTTTGGAATGCATGTGGTTGACGTCGCCTTTGGTTGTGATGCATCCGGATCTGTGTCTTCTTTGTCATTTGTGTCTGGGATCTCCACTGTTGCATTGCTCCATTCTGGGCTCTGATCACGTACTGGGCTCTGATCGCGTACTGGGGATTTGCCAGATGAAAACAGGGGAATAGAAAATGCAGAGAAGTCCGCCTTCCGTGATGAAGAGGGTGGGGGAGGAACGGACCCTGTCCCTCCCGCCGGATCGGACATACCGAGCTAAAGACCAGACGCCCGTAGACTGGACGGCCAGCTGCACTGTGCAGGAAAGAGGTTCACAAGTTGTAGAGGTGCAGATCTGTACATCTGCTGCAGAGGTCAGAGCGCGGCTGCTAGGGCTCCCTCCATAAGAACGATAATCACATATACATTAAGTAAAGTGCAGATAGAACATTAAATGATCAATAGAAAACAAGCCAAGACAAGAGACACAAGATGTGGTGGCTAGCCAGGGACAAACCCCAATGCGGGGAAACCCTTTGATCAAATCGTATTTTATCTTCAATAGTTCAGCAGAGAGAAATAGTAAAAAATCTGAATTTTGTAATTTTATATCAGCAGAAACAAACCCTAGATCAACAAAGTCAAACTTGGTCAAACTAGTTGAAATTTACCTCAAAATTACTTGGTCAATTTTTGGTCAACTTTTCCTTGAACAACCTGAAGAAATGACCCCTGAATAACCCCAAAAGTTTAGTCAATTTGCAGATTTCTAAAGTCAATTGCAGCCCTAAACTAGGGCAGTCAGCACTGGTCAAACCAGAGGTCAGATCACCTCGATTTTTGTGCCAAAAATTGCGGCCTGCCTAGGAGAGGCAACCACACCCAATCCACACTTCTGGAAGGTCAACGCTGGTCAAAGAGATGACATGCTTCCTTAACGTCCCCTCTGCGTCTTCCTTGCCCTAGGACGTCTTCTTTTCAGCCACACGTGTGAGAGAGAGAGAGGCTCCTTTTATGCGTAGGAAAGAGAGAGAGAAGATGAGTGAATTGAATTGTCAAAATGAGGAGAATTCTCCTTGTATTTATATGCAAACGTTGAGGATGAATAGACGTGACTATGGGGCTTCTGAGCCTACATAAGTTTGCCGGCCAACCTTGACAATTTGTCCATAATCAAAATAAATTCATATCTCTATAAATACTTATCGGAATCGGATGATCTTTAGATCAATCCTACACCTCTTGATGAGAGGAATCTAGGAAAAATATCAGAAGCCATAAATAAGGTGATCCACATGGAGTTTGGCCCTAGTTGCCAATTTTAACAGTATATTCCCGCTAGCATGCCTAGCTGAGAAGAAGTTTGGTTAAGGAAGATCTTTGGAGAGCTATTTGAGCAGGTCCTAGACACTACACTGATATATTGTGACAACAAGAGCTTGATTCTTGTGGTAGAGAATCATGTGTTTCATGACAAGTCCAAGCACATAGAGATCCAATATCACTTCATTCGTGATATGGTATAGAGAGGAGTCATTTGTCTCCATCACATATCAACAAATGAGAAGATTATAGATATTCTCACTAAGGATTTTTCAAAAGGGAAGTTCTTGGTATTCAAATATCAGCTTGGACTGAAGTATGTGACCCCTCCTAATAAGGGGCACCATTGATTGAGGGAACTGAGCCATACTCTTCCCCCCTTGTTTGAGCTCCCAGGGTGAGGAATTGAGATAGAGGGCTCCTAGGGTTGAGGGAACTTTGGATAGTAGGGTATCACCCCTATTTGTTACCCATAGGGTTGGAGTAGTAGCTCACCCTATCTTGGTCTTTGCAGAGTATACCCTAGTTGGAATCATACCCACATGTTGGGCTTGTTGGGATTATCCCTCTTTGTCTGGCCAACAGGTGAGGAGGCTTGGGGGAATGAGATCCTTACCTCTGGTAAGTCGGGTATCTCGCCCAAGCTAGGATTATGATGTAGTTTTCTACCACATGACTCTTAAGGTTCATTGTTGGGAAAATCAGTGGAAAATAGGATGGTTTGAGTAGTAGCTCCCCTAGATCCCTTATTGCTTGATATGGGTTGAGTTGTAGCTCCCCCATCACATATTTTTAGGTAGTAGCCTGATGACATATTTTCGGGTAGTAGCTCGATGACATATTTTTGAGTAGTAGCCTGATGACATATTTTCAGGTAGTAACTTGATGACATATTTTCGGGTAGTAGCTTGATGACATATTTTCGGGTAGTAACCCATTGATAGATATTTCAGTTTGTAGCTCGTTGATAGAGGGTGGTAGCTTTTGCTCCCCCTGATTCTTCTTCTCTAGATTCAAGAATTTTTCAGTAGATAGAGTTGAGCATATTTGTGCACATGATGATAGGATGTCACATTGATCGATGAACAAGTTTTACATGTGGAATTTTCCCTAGTTGAGAGGGAGTGTTAAAAATATGTAAATGCGGTTAAATTCCACTTTAGACTACTCATTTGATGGAGATGATGATGGAATTGAGTTCATATTTTTGAGAGGACCAAAATCGACCTAAATATCACCTCGTTCAGACGAGAAGAAGTTGGTTTTTTATTTTGTTCACCCACTCATGGATATTGGATCAGATCGGCTTCACTCTCGTGCATACTTGGACAGGTCGACCTCAACATCAAATGAACATTGTTGGACACCCCTACAAGCCTATAAATATGAGTGACCTAGAATATCATTTGGACATCATCACATCCAAGCACCTTCTTCTCTTTTATCTGATTTGGTTCGACAAGATTGACAAAGAAAAGGTCAGACACGGGTCTGAAGTCTCAGATCTGAAGTTTGCACAAAAATTAGGGTTTATGTTCTGGACACTAGCATAGAACTGCGAAATTCCATCCCTAGACACATGCATGCTATTACCAAGGTAGCGTCTAGGAGCTAAAGACGCTCCCATGCTAACCTAAAGGGAGCGTCAAGGGTTTTGACCACAGTTGACCATCATTCGTAATTTTCTAAAGATGTATGAAGTCTGAATCAAGTTTTTTCTGATATATTATACCACTGTGTAATTGTTTTTGAAGTTTTTGGGTTGTATTATTGATCATATTGTATTGGGCTAATTTTAGTCTATGTTGAATATTTTATGACAATCTAATAGAAGAAGAATTAGAAAGGATTTTCCCAATTGTGAGGTTTTCC
This sequence comes from Pinus taeda, assembly GCA_000404065.3. Classification (NCBI taxonomy): domain Eukaryota; kingdom Viridiplantae; phylum Streptophyta; class Pinopsida; order Pinales; family Pinaceae; genus Pinus; species Pinus taeda. Next base: position 18,936 of record APFE031541161.1, on the reverse strand, counting down.
CATGGTCTTTGACAAAATCCCGTGTCTCTTGTGGATGTGTTTATTGTCTTCTTTGTCATTGCATACATTGTTCTATTTTCAATTACTGTTGATGAATGGAAAGACTAATTTTCATTGGAAATATTGCTAATTGAAGTTTGGAATTGGGCTAAAGTAATTGATACATCATAGAACAATCTGAAAAATGAACACCTTGTCACTCCCTCTCTCTCTCTCTCTACCTTTCTTTCTTTATATGTCTTGAACTTCTTCCTTCCCTATCTTTTCCTCCAACTCCATCTCTCGAGCTCACTCTCTTTCTTTGAGATTCTCTCATCCTCTCCCTCTCTCCACATTTATGTCCCCCTCTCTCTCTCTCACCCTTCTCTCCCACTCATTCTTGTCTATATTTAAAAATTTTTGAAGTACTTTGAAAATTAAAATATTATGTTTAAATAAAAAAATTATTTCGATGTTGTACAATATTTTATTTTATTTATTTTTATATAATACATATTTAAAATGCAAGATTTCAAATGTGTGTTGTACATTCACTTGGAGGGAAAAATCATATTTTTCCATGGAAATATTATCTAAAATTTTCCAAAATATTAATGTTCTTGCTACCTGCATCAAAGTTATATATAGCGCTTCATGTCTTCCAATTGAAATTGTTTAGGTTTTATTCTATTAACAGATATTTGGTATGATACTTCTGATTTTAAGATATTATATATATTTTTTATTATGTTAGATTTGTATTAGGTTAAATAAAAATTAACATATTGCGTCATCGTGTATGACTCTTTTGTTTATTGACTCTTTTGTGTGCCTCAGGTATCTCAACACCATTTATTAATTGTGGTTGTGGCTAGTTACATATACATCTACAAGTGTTTTTTCTTAAAGTTAATAAATTATTATGTATCCATAATTATAAATTTAATTATTTAACTATAAAATATATTAATATTAAATTTGTATATAATATGAGATTCATTATTTAAGTTTAATAAATAGTATATTTTATAATATTAAATTTAATAAAGTTTCACTATTGACATGTAACAAAAATTATGAATAACATTGTGAACTTTTTTAAATGCGAAGGTAAAAACTTTAAATTTTTAGATATTCAGTAGTATATATTATTGTATATCATATTATTATATATTATATATATATGTATATATATTTTTAAAGGCTTGATTGAGCCCCTGTTAACCATGTATATGGCTCAATAGAGGGTTTACGAAACCCTCGATCAAGCCTAAAATCCATAATTTGAGCACCCCTTCTGCAAAATTTCTTGCAACATCATTTTGTACCTTAGCGGACTTAGGGAAAAAATTGTCCTTAGGTGGCAGAGTTGATTGTGTTGGATTCATGAAGAAATTATCTATCGAATGGCATATGAGTTTGACATTTCGAATTCATATGATATTTTTCATCTAATTTCTTTTAAACATAATGTTTGAATTTTTTTTGAGCCGTTTTAAAGAGGTTAAAAAATCAATATCATAAAATATACACAACAAAAAAATTTCAAAAAATATCACTATCTTCATTTACGAGTCCTCTTCAAAATGGTACTCTTGTTTTTTCAATTTATTTAAATAGTTGAAAAAAAATTACGTGAAGACGTATCTGCAAAATGCAATTGAAATATTACATCACCAATTTTTTTTTTTTTTTTGAATCTGTGCTAATTCTATTAAAATAAAAGGTAAAAATATTTACAATGAGGGCTACGCCTCAGAGGGCCAGTTTCCTGGCCCTTAGTAGAGAGACTAGAGAACAGAAAGAGAACTCTGTGCCTGTAAAAGAGGATATTAAACCAAGCTACAGAGGGGTGGAAAACATTACAAAAGAGCTTCTTGCTTGCAGGGGATGCCAAGCAGAGGAAGCTAACCACCAGGAAGTTCCAGCGAAACATGTGAGCATGTGAATCAGCAAAAAGAAAACGGGCTCTGAGGTCGGCCTCAGCCATACATTATATATATCCGAGAGCATGAGAGAAGCATGCTGAAGAGAGGAGAGGGGAAACAAAACTTGAGCAGAAACCATAACCTCTTGACTAAAACGCTTACTTGCCCGAGCTCTGTGGGTCTGGGCGTCTGGCTGTTGCGATTGCTGGAGCAGCTGGCTGAGAAGCCTCATCTTCTTCAAGAACTTCTTCCACGGATTGGGTGAGCAGGTGCATGATACCGAAGTTGCGTTGAACCGGACCGCAGGCCACTATCTCGGCTTCCTCGACAATTGGCGTGCCTGAAACCTCAGCATTCTTCGAAGAGTCCTCTTGCATATGCGTGGCTGATGGATTGGGATTATTCTCAGCTCCCTGCGAGAGACTTTCTTCAGGGGACGGGGTGGAAGAGCTAATAGGTTCTACAGGCTCATCGACTTCTTCGGAGACCATGATTGTCATGGTAAAAGTAATTATGGGCTGGTTGAGGCGACTCCGGAAGGTGAATCTCGAGTTCTGGAAAGAAGAGTTGAGTGCAGGCCTGGAAGGGGTGGGCAGAGGCGATGAAGGGGAAGCAGAGGAGATGGGAATGATCAGAGGCGAGGGTGATGGGCGAGCGCGACCCCTGGAGGCCGAAGAGCTTCCTCTTCGAGGCACACCGCGGCTGCGAGTCATGGCTTCCTCGGAAGTCTTGCTGCGAGAGCTCGGCTGAGAGCCAAGGAAAGACTGGGAGACAATAATTGCAGAAGGGTTGACCACATGCTGAGCTGAGGAGAGAGCAAACTGACGGAAGGAATGTTGCAGAGAATGTCTGCAACTAGACGCGGTAAGGTCCATTTTATCGCTGATGAGCACCAAGTTCGAGCCGCGGAGCGGCATTAAGTCGCCTGCAGGCGATTGAATAGCGTTATACGCCGAACTGACCTGCGCTGGATTCGACGGCATATCACAATGAATAGCGTCCTTCGAAATTTGAGTGCATTTAAGGTCATCTGCCTCCGTCCAGGTGCCATTCCGGCATCCTAACTCCGGGCACGTTTGAGCCTGAGGTGGCGGAGAACTGCGAACACCCGGATCCGGGGAATTACATCACCAAATTTGAAAAACAATAAAAAATATAATTTTGCATTCAAAAATAAAATTTTAATATGAAAACCTTAGTTCTCTGTGTTTTCTGCATTCTTATATATTATATATATATATATTTTTATTATATATATCTATTTATTATATATATATATTATATATTATATATATATTAGGTACCTTCGTTAAATGTCTAAAATTTGGAGGACAGCTTTCATTTATGGGAATGAATATTATACGACACTAAATATTTTTGCAAAAAATATCATTAGGACAACAACATAATTCTCCACAATTTGTTTTTTTACTCTTAATCAAAATTCACAATGCTTATATGAATTTTGAAGGCTTCACTTTGATAAAAGAGGAAAACTGGAAATTTCATCGCCACATTTGGCCAAAAGTGTAGTCCATCTTCATGCATTCACCCTTGGTTGTATTAGGATCTGTAATGTGATTGATTACCTCAACGAACCCATTAATAGGGATATTGGTGTAGAGTGAAACCACATCAAAACTAACCATAATATCACTAAGCGCAAAATTTAAATCCCTTAATTCATTAACAAAAGAGGAGTTCTTAACAAAAGATTTTGTATGACCAACAAGGGGCTTGAGCTTTCGGGCTAAATATTTACCTAGAAGATAAGTAGGCCCACATATTGTATTGAAAATGGGTCTAACGGGAGTCCCCTACTTATAAATCTTGGGAAGCCTATACATCCTCGGAGTGAGAGGGTGTCTCTCAATAAGCTTATGGCTTATGGAGCTGACAACTCAATTAGATTTAGCAGCTAAGGCAATAACTTTCGATACTTTTTTTAGAGGGTTCTTTCTAAGCTTTCTATAGCTACAATTGTTACACAAGTGATCTATCATTTTCTATCGATAGTCATATCTATTTAAGATAACAACCACTCCACCCTTATGGATTTGAGAACAACAATATCAAGGTTATTGTTCAAAGCCTTAAGGGGTACAAATTCTAACTTGCTAATATTGCTCCTAAGAGGTTTAGCCTTCCTAAGAGTAACTACATAATCTTTCCTAATATCATTTTTTAATGGGATCATATAAGTGTTTAATGTCAAATTCAATGATGCAAATAATCTCCTTTATTGGGATCTTCCTAAGGGCAAGGGCAAAGTTTAACCCTTTTTTTTGAAGATGATATACTAGGGGATCAAAAGAAAATATAGAAATATTGATCACCTTCTTATTAGAAGAGGGGGAAAACAAATTAAAAACGATATTAATATTCTTCTTATTATTATTAAATTATTATTATTCTAATTGAGTACATTATTATTTTATTTATAAAGGGAGGAAGAAACACTTTAATTATGATTATTTCAAACTTATTATTATTTTTATTATTTGATTCTCATTATTATTATATAAAATTAATTCATTATTATTTTTTTTACATCAAGGGAGGAGAAACAAATTAATTTATATTATTATTATTCAAAACATTATTATTATTTTTATTATTTGAATTCTCATTATTATTATAATACTCATTCAAACTATTATTAATGTTATAAAGGGTAAGGGAGGGGATCAATATTAAAGACCGAGGGAAAGTCGGTGGGTCTACCAACACAAGGGGAATTGTCAGCGGTGAAGGAGGGATCATGGATAAGGGAGCGAAATGATGAAAGGACCATAGTGGTGCAAGGGTCACTAAAGCCAAAGAGATCCAATAGTGAAGAGGAAGAGGATCAGTCAACATAGGGGGAAGACAAAATGATGGAGGAGGGAGAACGAATTGATCTATCAGTGGAAGCAAACAAAGAGTCCACTAGAAGGTCAACATCGTGAGACAGGCTCAAAGTAAATGAAACCCTAGAACCTTCTGAATCTAGGTTCAAAAGCATGTATGAGACTGCGGGAGAGCCTGATACACTAGAGGAGTCACTAGGGGAAGAAGGCCTCAACCTAGTGGAGGTTCTGATGGAGGAAGGAGAAGTTGCAATATTAAGAGGGAAACGACCTCTTGATCACACACTTGAACTTCCTATAGGAGATATATCGTGGGTAGACCGATAAGAGGGAACAACACAGTCATTAATCTAACAAAAATGAGACCTTGAAGAGCTTTGAGAAGCAATACAGTTAGAAGGATCAACTACATAAATAACCTAGGTGCCAATCCACGAACTAAGAGGCGATATTTGTTCAAAACTAATATGACTTCTAGAAGGATATCAAGGAGCATACCTTCTAGACGAAAGAGAATGCTTATTTAGAAGCTTTATGAATTTCTTATACTACCTAAACTTAGCAGACTCCTACAATCATAGGTATTTTAGTGCAGTTAAAGCATCAACCTTAACCCACAGAGAAGGGGAGATGGTGTTGGAAAGATCCAAATGGAAAGCGAATAACTCACACAATAATCGATCTAATTCCCTTCTCATCTTACTAATTTCAGAATGTAACAAAGATACACTAGCTTTTAAAAACATATGATTATTATAAAATTGATTAAGCCTATGAATAATCTGAGCAATAATAGACACAATTGATGCATCTCTACAACACTTTAAAAACATCAGACTAGTTATCTTCTTTAAAACTTTTAACTGCGCTCTTTCAAGTAGATGAACCTTGTTAGTAACTTCCCTTCTCCGTAGAGATAAAATCTCTGAATGCAAGCTTCCATGATTCATAATTTATACAAAGTCTCTTTCGAATAAATCACATAGATGTTTTAAGGTACGCGTTTCGAACCACTTATTGTGGTTCATCATCAATAAAAAGATGGATGAGTTTGTTCTAAGTGAACAAATAAATATAATAGAGATGCAATGATTAAGACATAATGGAAAGAAACAATACAATAATCTTAAAATAATAATTCAAAATGAAAAAATAATAAATTAAAAATTAAAATTAACCAAAAAAATAAAAAATGATAAGAAATTCTAAATAGCCATAAAAAATAAAAAATAAAAATAAATAAAGAAGAGAACAAAATGGCTTTAACATTTTAAAACAAATTTAAAAAACTCATCATATATATTTATAAAATAAAAATTTGAAACACATCAAACTTATATATAATTATGAAATTCAAAGAATAAATTAAAAAAAAAACATATAATTAATATTAATTTTTTTTTCTTGAATTTCATATTAAATATGAAAATATATCTAATTCAACTAGAATAAATTATCACAAAATTATTTATTTATTAAAGAAAATTATGAAATTCAAAAAATAAATTAAAAAGTCACTGGGTATTGGATATAAGTGATCAATGTTTTCTTAAGGCATTCCTTATGTGAAGTCACTAGTTCAATTCTCCGCCTTGATTGCGTGATATATTGGACATGATGGAGATATAGTCCTACCAAGCTTACAAAATAAAATAAAAAAAAACATATATTTATATTAAAAAAAAATCTTGTTTTCATAATATGAAAATATCCAATTCACAAGAATAAAGAATCACAAATAGGGTACAAAATAAATATATGACAAAGAATTAATAATTTAGAAAAGACATAAATATATAAATAAAAAAATGATATATAATTCTTCCTCAAAATAAAAAAAACACAAATTTATAAATCTAAAAGATACATATAATAAATAATTCAAAAAAACACAAATAATGGAAAGAAAAAAGTCAAAATGAATATATAAAAATATTATTTATTATAATTTGCCTTTGACTTTGTTATAGTTTGTCTTGACGGCAAATGCATGCCACTATCCATAGTTTAACATTGGGGAATTCATTTTTGTATTTTTTATTATTATTTAAATTATTTATTTCTACCGGTGATTGGTGAGTTCTTATTATAGGATGTTAGTAGCTCCATTTTTATTATTACTATTTTTTTTTTTTTAGGTTTTATTTCTTTTTTTTTTTTCAATTTAAATGGCTTATTATTATATTAAAACAATTTTTATAACTTTAATTATAAAAATTATATATATTATAAAAAAATAAAACGCGCACACACCACACACACATATATATTAAAGTGTATTTATATGTTAATATAAACAATATTAGCTAATCATATCTCTTAATTTTTGGTAGTGACATTCAACAATACAATATTTTATTAGTTGTTTAATTAAGCTTTATTTAACCCTTGTTTAAAAAAGAATTTGAGTAAGTAACTAATAACTAAAATTTAAATGAAAAGAAAACCAAGTCTACCCATAAAATAATTGAAAAAATAACCCAACTCCTATAAAAAAACAAAAACAAATGATATTTTTTTTTAAGTTCCTTAGGCTACATCATGGTCAACACACACACACACACACATGTTTGCATCGAGTGAAACGAGGGTTTTCATCAAGGAATTATTGAATGAGGGTTTTTCGACTGACCAAAATCGAGGAAAATAAGTTATTGAAATTAGGATCGGATTTGTGAGCGTATTGTTTAGTTCATGGCTAGCGATATTATACAAGGGTCAAAGTCTTGATTAGGGCTTTATTGTCTTTGTCTCTAGACCTGGATTTCTTTCTCTATCCCACGAATCAGATTAGTCGGTTTCGATAATATTAGTCTTCAGACCTGGCTTTATAATCTCTACGATTGGATTATCCCTATATGAACAGATCCTCGATGGTGTCCTTGTTGTCTCTGGACCTGGCACTCTTTCACCATCTCGCGAATTGGATCAGTGGGCTTCGATCCATGACATTGAGATCTTTGCGAAGAATAACAAGGATTCGAGTCTGCGGTGCCATCGATTCGGGTCTACGGTTCAAACATGTCTGTGGTTCGAAAACTGGTTTTATAAAAAATCTTGTGTCGGGTTTGGGAATCGGGTCTGCGGTGCGATTTTTCCAAATACTTTTCCAATCTTTGTGGTCTCAACCATTCATCTTTCCAGATCCAATCCGGTCTGCGGGCTGCGGTGGGCACATGCGGTCTGCGGTCCAATTTGCTGATATTAGGTGCACACATTCCTTATCTTTTTCTAATACACATCTGCTCATATATTTTCAAGTATGAATAATTCACCATAGCTACCAAATATTACCAAAGGTAGACCTAGCAAAATTACTCTATAGAGCCTTTATGAGTATATAGAGTCTTTAGAGAAGTGTAGAGAAGAAAGAGAAGTCAAGTTACAAATAGAGTTAGAAGCCACGCTGGAAAATAAATTCACATCTTTTGAAGACAAGATCCACAAACAAATAGAAAATAAAATAGAACTATTGGAGAATAAAATGGAGGCAATGGAGACTAGGTTGCAGGTTATAGAAAAACAAAACCAAGGCACACACCAAACATCCCAATAAGGAGATGTTGATACTTTAGAGAGTCTTAAAATGAAGGACATGATTAAAGAACTAGAAGAAAAAGTTAATAGCCGCCTCACCCTAAATAGTGTGGCAGATAAATTAGATATCAAACCAATTAAAGATGAAATGAAAAAAATTATAGAATTAGACCATGAGCGTAACAAAAGGGCCTTGAACCTTATAATCTTCGGTTTGAAAGAGGAGGTAGCGAGGATACTTTAGCCATCACCCAGACATAATTACATAACAGATTACAAATTGAAACAACGTGTCTCACAGATAGCTTGACTAGGAGTGGTGAGGAGCGCGATGCTGGTAGAAAACACGCAAAGCTAGGGTTTGCAGCAGAAGATCAATGTTGGGTACCATGGAGAGACGAGAGGGGGGGATTTCCACTCCCTCCTACAGTCAGGTAGTCTCTAATTGATTCAAGAAACCACTAGGGGCTAAAACCGGGGTTTTAGGAAGAGGGAAACAGGAAAATAGAAGCTCACAGGGGCAGGAAGAAGTCAGACAAGAGAAACGAATAGGAGGAGATAATTAGAATGCTGACACCAGAAATTGGACTGGACCATGTAAGCCTAGGGCAACCATCACACACCAAGTGGTGTTAAGTGATCCAGTGCTACAGGGGCATAGGGAACACATGGCGACTTATGCAGTTATTTGTAAATTCATGGGGTTATGGCCAACGGAGAAGGCTTTACATGCATGGATAAAGAACCATTGAAAACCTAAGGGGGATATAGATCTGCACCTTGGATCTAAGGGTTTCTTCACTGTAGTTTTTACAAACATAGAGGATAAAGACAGGGTGTTTGAAGGAGGGACTTACTTCTATGCTGCTGTAGGCCTCTATATGCGGCCTTGGGTGATGAATTTTGTCTCGAAGTGGGAGACATTCACTTCGGTCTTGGTATGGGTAAGGCTTTATTCCCTACCTCTAGATTATTGGTAGCTAGAATCATTAAAAGCCACAGGAAATACATTAGGGCATTTTTTAAAAATATCAGAGGCCACAATGCGAGGAAAGTACACCTCCTTTGCTTGTATATGTGTAGAGATAGACCTTTCTAGAGCTCTACTAGATGAAATAATCCTAGAAGTTTTTGATGAAGAATGGGTGCAAGCGGTGGACTATGAGCATGTTCCTTTCAGATGCCGCAAATGCCATGAACATGGGCATCTATTCAGAGACTGCCCCTTAAACAAAATGGAAAGAAAAACTAAAGCAACCTCAGGGAAAGAAACTAAAAGCTTTAACAAAGTGGGAAGCAGAGGTAAAGGAGGAAGAAATAACCAGAAGAAAGCTAATGAGGAAAAGCAGATTAGTCAGAATAGGTTCAAGGTATTAGAAGAAGAAGAGGAGCACGATAAAGAAAACCAGATACTGGATGATAGCCTTGTAGAGAAGGAAAAGGAAGATAGCATGGAGGATTTACTTGAAAATAACCAACAAAAGGAGGTTATGCCGAACACTATGGAACTTGACAGGGACCAAGAAATGACTGCGAGTGAGGTGGGAACTGAGGATCATGAACTGCAGGATATTCTGGATAGGGAGCATCTAGATCTGGAAAAATTCCTAGAGCCGAGAACTACCAAAGGAATGGATTCGCTACCTCAAGAGGAGTTTAATAGAGTGCAACAACTATTCCTATGGAGAACTCAGGAAAAAGGTTTAGGGGTCAAAAGAAACCATGATAGTCAGGACAACGAAGGGGTTAAAACAATGAAGGCAACATTGGGACTGCCTCCTAGGAACCCACGCAGGAAAAGAGGTAGGAGAAAGTAGAATGAGCTGCTGATAGAGTGTAGAAAACTCATGATAAATTTAGGTAAGATGAAATACCTAACTAGTTACTCATTTACAAATATTTCTTAATGAAGCTCACAACATGGAATATTAGGGGTCTAGGGTTTTCATCCAAGAAACAAAATGTTCAGTAGACAAAATAAGAGAGATACATAGCAAATGGCTTATCAAATATGAATATCTAGAAGTTAAAGCAGACAAAGCAGTAGGAGGAATTCTCACACTTTGGAACCCTCAGAAACTTGGTATCCTAAATGCTGAAGCATACAGAAACTATTTATCAGTGGTCATCCAACATTTGGGGGACAAGGAAGTTTATTTGCTCACAAATGTCTATGGTCCACAAAAGCCAGAAGATAAACTCAGACTTCTAACCTCATTGGAGGAGTTAAGAGGAAGACATACGGATATCCCCTAGATTCTGGGAGGAGACTTCAATATGATCAGCTCTCTATCGAAAAAAAGGGGGGACCAGATCAGTATGCATAGATTCTATAGCATTTCAGAATTTCATAAACAACATGAAGCTTGTAGATACAGAGACAAGTAATGGCATATTTACCTGGAATAATAAGAGGGGAGGAGTGTCTTAAGTGGCCTATAAACTTGACAAATTCATTATCTCGGAGGACCTCATCCTCATAGGCCATAACTTGGTAGCAATGATACTTCCTTTTGGAGGCTCAGACCACGGGCCTATTCAACTTGAAGCATCCTTTATAGTAACTCCAAGAAGACCTTTCAGGTTTGAAAACATTTGGCTTACCCATCCTGACTTCATCAACAATATTGAAAGATGGTGGACATAAGATATGCCAGTTTAGGGTACTAAAATGTTCCTTCTGCATCAGAGATTGAAACACATCAAACAAAGGCTTAAAGATTGGAACAAGAATGAATTTGGCAATATATTCGAAGCCAAAAAAGTAGCAGAATGGAAACTATAGAAATTAACCAAGCCCTCATTATAGAGGGCTTCACCGAGGAGAGTAAGGAACAAGTGGGTTGTGTTCAAAAGGAATGGGAAGGCTTATGCGAGCAAGAGGATATTTTATGGAAACAAAAATCGAGGGTACAATGGTTAAAAGAAGGAGAAAGGAATACAAGGTTTTCTCACAAATCTACCATGGATCATAGGTCGCATAACAGGATTTAAAAAATCGAAGATAATCAAGGAAATCAGCTAACTACACACCAAGAAATAGAAACTGTTCTGGTTCAGCATTTCCAAGGCATAGCCAAGGAGCCTGTCATAGACAAATCTCAATTTATCAAGGACTTCACAACGCACATTCCTAAGCTAGTGACAAGAGAAGACAATTATAATCTTAACAGGCTAGTGAATGAAGAGGAAATCAACGAAGTCATCAAAGAAATGCAAAATGGGAAAGCTCTAGGTCTAGATGGTTTCAACGTTGACTTCTTCAAAGCATTCTGGGAAATAGTCAAGCAAGATATCCGGAATGTGGTGGAGGATTCAAGGAAAAACAAAACGATTCTGAAGGCACTCAACACCTCTTTCATAGCCCTGATTCCAAAGCAGGAGAATGCTATCACTCCAGATAGATTTATACCCATAGCATTATGCAACGTGGTGTATAAAATTATTTAAAAAGTAATTGCGAACAAACTTAAGCCCCTGCTCCCAACTCTAGTGTCTAAGGAGAAAATTGGATATGTGGAAGGCAGACAAATTCTTAAGAACATCATTTAAGCTCATGAGTTGGTTCACTCACTTAAGAGCAATAAGCAGCAAGGTATGATCATTCAGCTTGACCTAGAAAAGGCTTATGATAAGTTGAGTTGGGCTTACATCAAGGAAGTACTGATAGAATATGGCTTTGACCATAACTGGGTAAGATGGGTAATTGCCCTTGTAACCACCCCAAGTGTTATCTTGTTAAATGGCTCACCATCCAAGACCTTTAAGCCCTCGAGAGGAACCAGACAAGGAGATCCGCTCTCACCCTTCCTCTTTATTCTTATGATGGAAGGGCTAGGAAATGCAATTAAATATGCCAAAGGAGAAGGAAAAATCTAGGGTCTCAAACTCACTTTAAATGGGGATGCCTTGACCCCTCAACAATTTGTGGACGACACCATGCTGCAGGGTACTCCCACAGTCAAGGAATCTCAAGCCTTCAAACAACTCCTGAACGACTTTGCTTTGGCTGCGGGGACATAGGTAAGCCTAAGCAAATCAAAATTTTTATTTTTTAATACTAATATTGCTATTTAGAGAAACCTCACCAGAATTCTAGGCTTCCAAAGAGATATGCTACCATCTAGATACTTGGGAGTACCTCTAACAGACAAACCCCTTAGCAAGGCAGTTTGGAAGCCAATTACTAATAAACTATAGGACAAAATCCGGAAATGGACTAATAGGTCTTTGAATATAGTAGGACGACTAGTGCTTACAAAAGCTATCCTACAAACTGTCCGCATCTTCATGCTCTTAGTCCTTCTAGCTCCTAAAGGATTAATGCAACACATCAGAAATATCCAAAGGGATTTTCTTTGGGGCAAAGGGAAGGGAAAGAGAAATGGGCTTTGGTAGACTGAGATATAATATGTAAGCCAAATATTCATGGAGGTTTGGGACTCGATGACCTTGAAACTCTAAACCAAGTCTTGGGGGCAAAACTATGGTGGAGATGGCTAAAAGAATCAGTTTCTCCTTGGGCCAAAGTATGGAAACATAAATATGCAAGAAATTGGCAAGAAAGGGATTACATTAGGATGTTTCAACTCATAAAAGGCTCCAATATTTGGAACAAAGCTTGGGAGAATAGGGCCATAGTTCAAAAACATAGTTTCTGGGAGATCAAAGATGGAAACCTCGCTTGGTTTTGGGAGGATAATTGGCAATAGGAACCTAAATTGTTAAAAGAAGAATTTGTTAATCTCAAGAATGAAACTAACAACAAAGGGTTAATCAAAGTAAATGACTTTTGGGATCAGGAAAGAAGTGATGGAAAATGGAGAAAATGGAAGAACCTAGTTTACAATGATGAATCCCCATTGAAAGCTCAGGCAGAAGCTCTTACAATTTTCTTGGAACAGAGAAAGATTCTGATATCAACATCTTCAGATCAACTAAGATGGGGTAAGAACAATGAAGGCAACTTTAACTTCAAAGAGGCTAAGTGAATAGCCCTAGGGCTTGACTTCCCAAACCCTGATAAGGTATGGAAGGACCTATGGCAGAACCAAAACTGGATGAAAATTAAACTGGTCCTGTGGTTAGTGCAGCATAAAAAAATTCTGACTTGGGAAAACCTCAGGAAAAGAGGGGTAGCTGGTCCATCCAGATGCCAGCTATGTGAATTATAGGAAGAAACTATGGAACACCTTCTCAACCTATGCCCATTCACCTCCACCTTATGGAATTGGGTGGCTGCAATCTTTAGACAAATAGACAGGGACATTGGCAGCATCACTAGTACTTTGAAGGATTGGAGGAAAAATTTCTCTACAAATGAAATAATCAACAAAGCGCGAGCTTTGGTTCCAGGCTTTATAATCTGAGATGTCTGGAAAGAATGCAACAATAGAATCTTCAAGAACAGGATTGGGTCACCATAGAGCATCATGACTCAGATCATTAGACAGATCAAAGAGACTATAGGAACCCTTTTAAAAAACCCCCCTGATAACCAACCTCAAGATCTGGATGAGCAGATACTTCTAAATTTGGGATTGCAGGGGCTTTCCCCCCAAGACACAAACAAGACAGTAAGTCATATAACAACGGACAAGGAATTTTGGCAACCTCCACCTCAGGGTTTTATGAAATGCAATATAGATGGAGCCTCGAAAGGAAACCCTGGTATGGCTGGGTATGGAGGAGTCATAAGAGATGAAAAGGGTTTCATAAAAACCATCTTTCACTATCATTTGGGGAAGGCCACTAATAACATGGCAGATCTCATGGCCATGGAACATTGCCTAGAAATCATGAGGGACTCAAATTTACATCACATCATAATTGAAGCTGATTCTGAATTGATAATTAATTCGGTTAAGAAAATTGGTAATGGATCAGCGCCAGACAAAGTGTCGAGACACTGGAGGTTATTGAAAGTCTATCAACGTATTCAATCCCAGCTACAAAACATGAGAACTTAGTTTTTTCCATGTGCGCAGAAAAACCAACAGATTAGCGGATATTTTTGCAAACGAAGGCGTGCTCTGTTCCAAAAGCAATATAAGATATGACTGGATAGGGACTCCCCAAGGACATTTGAGGGAAGAATGCTCCAGACAGGCGACCTTAGACAGAGAGCTCTATCAGAGCAAGGAAAATAAGTAGAATGAAGACTGAGGGAGAAAAAGGAATTTTGGTCCACAAGGGGAAGCATTATATGGCAAAGTGCGAGCAGGAGGTCAGGTACCCCTCTAAAGTATGCATTTGGCCTTCAGGCCGGAAATTGCTCCCGGAGCTTCATAAACTAATGGTTCTTAGGTCGGAAAATACAAACAGGATTAGGTGGGCCAAGGATACACGTATGGACCCTAATCACATAAAGATTAGAATATGGACTGTGATTCATTGGGACACAGATTCAAATAAAAGGGAAGCAGGTTGACAAAATCGTAGCAATCCCATGCATTTCGTGTGAATAACAACAAGAAAGCTAACAAGGAAACCAAACCCAAAATTACTTAGGCTAGATATTAATCCAGCTTCGGGTTCGAATCATTGGTTAAGCTCTGTTCTAGTCGCAAGGCCTCATCGGGATCGCACACATATGGTGGATTTCGGGTAGGTAAAGTACTCAGAGGTTATCTCCCTAGATGGACCCGAAATGCTTGTTAAATATGGTTCATTGGGCTCATCGGGTCTGAGTTAGAGGTTAAGGGGTGAGCATGTTAGCCACCCGAAATGATTCTCGACCAAAAGATTGCACAGTCTACGGAGGACTGTTTGTAATGTTTTGTGGGCCCTTGGCCCATTGTTTGAGATATGGTCTCGGTAACAAAGGATTTGGTTGGCATGTCATATAGGTGGGCCACACCTCCTTTGTCTTTATTGTACATTATGTAACCTTTTTAGTTAATTGAATAGAAGGACCCACTCTTTCTTAAGCAAAAAAGGAAACAATGTGTCTCACGGAAGCAACAAGGTTGGGGAAATTAACTGAGAATGAAGGAAGGTTGATCTGAATAAAGGTGAGCTCTACTAACCATAAGTATGACATACTTAGTAAAACCTCAAGTCTAAAAGGAACGAGAATATTTATAAATGAAGATCTCATTTCAGAAAATCAAGCAGAATTAAGAAAGGAGGTTCAAAAGGTAAAAGAACCTAGGAAGGAAGGAAAATGGGAAATAATCAGAAATAGAAAAGTTGTTATTCGAGATAGAAACCAAAAAGATAGTAATAAATAGCAATTCAACATGCTCTGAATTCTTTCTTGGAACTGTAAGGGTTTTCCATGGAACAAAGGCCCCAAGTTAAGTTGGATCTCAAATTATGTTGATATTATATTGCTTGTTGAAATTTGGGAGCACGAAGAATCTAAGGTCCCTAACATAGATGGCTTTGCACTATGGTCTACCTGGAACAAGCGATCCTCCCGTAGAGGCATTGGGGGTATAGCTTGTTACATTAAGCAGAACATCTCCCCCCATGCTATGACTTATAAAAATGACCCTTACAACCAATATAGTTGGATAGAGATTATTGACATTAATGATAAAAAGACCTACATAACAATATCTTATTCCCCCCCCATCAATTCTAACTTCTATAAGAAAAAGAATCTAGATAAAAATAGTCCTTACAATGGTTTAGAGAATGATATTTCTAGCCTAAGGAATGAAGGTAATATCCTTTTAATGGTTGACTTTAATGCTCTAACTTCAAGCAACCAAATTATTCTTCTAAGCAATCATTCCAACCCTAATCCTCTTTGGTTTGACGAAGACCTTACTTTGGCTAGCTGGTACAAAAGGAGCTCTGAAGAACTCGAGGAGAATTTGTTTGGGTTGGATATAGTCAAGATCTATAGTGCTCAACATATCATAATTTGCAACGGTCTAAAGAAGTGGCCCAACTCTAGCTAGATGACCTGCATCCATGGGCTTGGTAGCAGCGTGTGTAGACTATGTTGTTTCCGATCTCCCTTTGTACAATGAAATAATAAATTTTGACATCTTAAACGACCACGAGCCTGACTCTGATCATAGGCCTTTACTTATAACTCTGAATTTTGTCATGCATAGAGATCCCATAGAAGATAATCCCGATAGCCAAAAGAACTCAATCTTTGATAGAAATAAAAACGGTCTCTTTCTAAATGAATTAAAAACTTATTTGCTTCCTTTATCTAGTATAGACAACATAGAATACCTCTATCATAATTTTACTACAACCCAGTCATATTATATTAACAAGTTCTCAATTTAAGTTTGAAGTAATAAAAGAAATAGCAAAACCAACCCATGGTATGACAAAGATTGTAAACGTGCGGGAGAGCAATTAAGGAAGCTGTTAATGAATCTCTTAAAATTGGAAAGATAAAAATATACAAAGCCCTAACTAAAAGGAAAAAAAGACAATATATTTGTAAAAGACAAGAGAATCTCTTACACCTCTCTAAGGTAGCTCCTAAGAAATTCTGGAGGTAGATTCTAACTAGGAAAACTAAAGATAATAATAAAATTGCTTTACATGACTGAAATTCCTATCTTAAAAAGCTTTATGAATCTCCAAATGTCATGGATAACTTTGAAACCCCACTCACAACGAAAGAAGTTTTCTCATTAGAAGACATTGATTTTGGGGTTAAACGCATGGCAAATGGGAAAGCTAAGAACATTGAAGGTTACCAGGCGAAATATTAAAAAATGGAGGTCATGTCCTCATCCCCCACATCCACAAGCTTTTCAATCAAGCGGTCAAGCAAGGGTTCCCTAAACCATGGACTTAGAGCCTCATTATTCCTATTTTTAAAAGTGGGGATACAAATAACCCCTCTAATTCGCAGACAATTATGATCAACCCTCTCTTAGCCAAGTTATATGGTATTATTTTGGAAAATAAGTTGAGCATATGGCTTGAAAGTGAAGGTAAGCAAGCTAAAGGCCAAGCGGGTTTTAGAAGGAAACACTCAACAACGAACCACCTTGTTATGCTTAGGATCATTGTGGAAGAATGCCACAATGATAAATCCAATCTCTTTTGTTGCTTTGTGGACTTTAGAAATGCTTTCGATATGGTTCCTAGAAACAACCTATGGAATAGATTAGAAGAGCTAAAGGTTCCTTTCGAGTTGAGAGCTACCACTATAAGGTTATACGAGAATGTAATTACCAAGTTAAATAGCAATGAGGGGTGGTTGAAATATATTAAGTGTAATATCGGATTTAAACAAGGTTTCCCCCTCTCCCCTACCCTATTTGGCATTTACATTGACAAGCTAGAAGGTTGTTTAGAGGAAGTAGGATGTGCTGGAATGATTTTAGCTGGGATAGTCATCATCCTTCTTCTTTAGGCTGACAATATTGTTCTTCTCACAAGGTGCCCATCTGATCTTGTCACGTGGAATGAGTCGAGGTTTGGGACAAGATCGACCTTCCTAGTATCCAAAGATATCTAGTGACAAACAAGCCAATAAAAAACTATCTTTCTCTAAATATGCAATTAAAAACAAAGGCAAACAAGTGTTTTAGGCCTACCTTGGGTCTAATGCAAGTTTGTGGAAGCCTCGCTCCCTCGCTCCAAATGAGCTTCCTTGAAGCGTAAGTCTGCAAACACAAACAAGCAAACAAATTAAATAACACCTGAAAAACCAATATCATAAAGCATATTCATCATAATGATCAAGGATATTACGAAACAAACCACATAAGATATCCAAAGATATCCAAAGATATCTAGTGACAAGCAAGCCAATAAAAAACTATCTTTCTCTAAATATGCAATTGAAAAAAAAGGCAAACAAGTGTTTTAGGCCTACCTTAGGTCTAATGCAAGTTTGTGGAAGCCTCGCTCCCTCGCTCCAAATGAGCTTCCTTGAAGCGTAAGTCTGCAAACACAAACAAGCAAACAAATTAAATAACACCTGAAAAGCCAATATCATAAAGCATATTCATCATAATGATCAAGGATATTACGAAACAAACCACATAAGACAAGTTGTTGAGAAAAATGAATCTGATTGTATTAATTCAAATGAAAGAAGAACTTTACAACCTGTGCCTTGATGTTGTACAAGCTCCTCCCAGGGTCCGACAAGAAGTCTCCTCTACTTTGACAAGTTTCACTCACTTCCAAATGAAACCAAAAGGTATGTGATTTCTCCTCTCAAGTTTAACTAGGAAGTCCCAATTCCATCAACATTTACCTTCAAAATGTTTAGCTTCTAACCTCTCCAGCAACTGACCCAATGCCTTAATTTATAGTGCAATGGAGGGAAGTTACTAGGTCCTCCTTCAAAGGGATAAAGCCCTCCTTCAAAGGGATAGCTCCTCCTATCAAGGGATTAGCTCCTTCTCTTTTGGGATGCATGAACCACCTTGGAGCGAACAATCCATGTCAAAATCCTTCTAGAAACATCTAGAATTAACCCAAAAGTGAGTTTTTTAGGATGAACTTGTGCCTTTTTGACTTTTACAGGGGTACGCACCCACCCCTTTACAGATAGAGCGTGCAGATACGCAGGTAATATGAACAAAGGGTGTGGTTCCGCAGGTAAAAGTAGGAGAAAGTGCGGAACCAGAGTAATATTGATTTTCAATGTCTTTCTCTCATTTGCAAAGCTTGACATGAAGAGCTAAGGTCTGAGACTTGCTTAG
>APFE031541158.1:0-20408 GCA_000404065.3 Pinus taeda | reverse complement strand
CTCCTAGAGGCATCTATATTTTCTACATTTTTGTCATATTTGGTGGTATCTTGAAATTTTTTGACCATCTCCTCACTAATTCCACACTGACCTTCACTTAGACTTGTTTTTCCTAGTAGATAATCTAGTTTCTAGCCCACCAAACACCTATCACCAACAAGCAAGGAAAGGTTTCATAACCTTTCATTGTCCTATATTTCCAAATTCCTCATCCAATTCTCTAGCATAGATGAGATGTATACCATGGACATCATGAGTTCAACATCCAACATGTTCTAGATGTGCCCTATGTAAGTGCAATGAATGAAAGGGTAATTAATTGATTCTTCCTTCTCCAAACATAATTTTCATGTCCATGGCCCTACCAAATCCCTCTTAAGTAAGTTGTCCCATGTCAACGTTTTGCTGTTGAGAGCCAACCATAAGGTTATTTTGTATTTGAGAGGTACGGTTTCTTCCAGAGGTGTTCCCAACACCATTTCCTCGTACGGGCCTCTTTTACTTCAATTTTTGGAAAGTATCATAATTTCTTGTAAAATATCTCATGGTTGTATTTTTGGACTACAGAATGAAGTCTGTTTCATCTTTTGAGATACAAGTATAAAATTGGATCATAAATAGGACCTCTAAGGTTTCCATTCCTCTTCTACCCCCCTAGTAGCACCTATAGCTCTATTGAGATATGTTAGCCTTCACCTCAAAATGAATGTCAAGTGCATATCCAAAGGAAAATATGTTTGGACAGTGTGAGGGCTTAATCACTACAATAGACAAAAAAAGGTATTTTATGGCATATATCATGGGTTTTCTCTAAATCTTACAATTTTTCCATCCCTAATGCACTATATTAGCCACTCCCTTAGAAGAGGGAGGAATCCACCAATTATCTCAATATTATGGAGGTATTCTTGGCCTAGCTTTAGGGATTTCAATTCCAAATGATAATTGACTATCATGGGAGATAATTTTATGCCATTAATCTTCTCCACATACTTATATTTTATTTTAGTCTACACAAAATAAGAATTGGAATTCTTTGGAGAATGTGACTATGTTCTTTGAGCACCAAACTCCTAGTGAATTGGGTGATGTTGTCTCCCACCTTTGAGTTCCCTCCTTCTACTTACTTCCCAAACATAAGAAATTGATGTTTTTTTTTTATGATGGTTAATATTTCCTTAGAAACTGAAGCTTATGGATGTGTAATAAATTGGCATGCTTTGAACAATATATTGGAAGAGAACCAAATGGCCTCCTATATTAAAAAATATATTGGTCCTTATGTTGATCTTGGCCTCCACCTTGGTGTATATCCATATATATTGAATGAGGCTTCCAATTGAATCTTATAACTTTTACCCTTCCCTTATGAACATTACCTAATGGGGAAAGTATTATGTTAAAAAATACTACGAAGAATAATCAAGAATGTTTTAAATGATGCACTAATTTAGTTTGTATATATAAATTTAAGTTTCTTTGTAGAAAAGCATGAGGCATCGGGAGATTGTAGAAAAATTTGAATGAGATCCTTCACCTAGTAGGAAGACACCATCTACTAACCAGAGATGAGACAAGTATTTTGAGATTGATAATTGGACTCCTTTAAGGTCTCCTGCATATTTTACTTGAGAAATTATCCTACTTAACTCTTTTGCAAATAGAAAGAAAATGAATGAGTATAGGAGGAATCCCTGTCTAAACCCACTGAGGCCTCTAAAATACATTTACGTGAATTCATTAATGAGAAATGTGAAAGAATATAATTGATGAAATCCCATTATCCACTTGACCCCTGAAATGTCAACTCCCAACTCAGTGAGGATGATTTTGACAAGGGTCTAATTTACTTTGTTGTGTGCTTTAGATAGATCTAGTTTTGAAGCCACTACTGGTTGCCTCTCCTTTCCACTGGAGAGTAGGGATTTTTTGCCAATATATACTTATGAATTTTCATTTCTTTTAGAAACCTAAACTTCTCCATTAGGATGATTTTAGTTAAAATTGGCTTCAAATTTCTTGCAATTAATTTTGATACTATCTTGTATATAATATTGTAGCATGAAGTCATATGAAATTATCCATAGAAGTAGCATACTGCTCATTGGCGATCAACACAATTGGATTTTAGCTACCCTGGGAATTTTCTCAAGTGCCAAGGCTTCATGACTACCACCCCCAAATCCTTCTTCAAGAGGTTGTACAATCGTTTAAAAAGTTTCCACGATGAACCCATTTGGGCTAGGGGTTTTACCTTTTCCCATAGAAAAAAGAATGACATGCAATGTTTCTTCTATTAATTTGGCCTTCAATGAAAGGTCCATCTATTATGTTATAACATTGGGGAACATGTTTACCACTTCAAGGATGTCCCATATAGTACATCCTATGGAATCATTGAATCTATCAAGCCATTTCTCTAGTGCTGCTTCCCCACATTGAAGAATTCTTTAGGTAGGGGCTATCTTGATTGGTTCTACATGCACTCACTTTATTTCCTAAAAAAAATGCAAGAGAAAATCACTCAGGGAATCCCTCCTTACCACACACCCCATAATTTTCTTTGACATAGAGCGAAGTTAAGATCCCCTTCTATAAGTAATTTTGGAGCCTATACAATCCCTTGTGTGTGAATGTTTTCCTAGTAGTATTTTTTATTCACATAGTAAGTGTAGACATTCACCATTCAAATCTCTATGTTTAATTTTGAATGTTTTAAATCCACATAAATAGATGTCCTACTAAAGGAGGAAGCATGGGAAGAAAAATGAGCTTCACAATTTAACTAAATATTTTGATAGTCTCTCTACGTCGATGTTGACACCTAATCGTCATGATGAGGTGAACAACTGTAATTGATGTAAATAAATAATAGAAAAGATGAAGAGTCAATGAGAGATTAAATGAACAGTCTCTCCCTCTTGTATATAATAAAGACCAACCTAAATGAATATCATGAATTATTTTGAGGAGTTACCTCCTGGTTTGACATGGTATCAGAGCCAGCACCATTTTTGGCTTCCCTCTTTAATTTGTAACTCCTTCCTGCCTCTATTTTACATTTTTGTAGGCTGTCGTCTCTGTCAAATATCTATAATATCTATGTAATATTGTACCAAATTTTTCCGCTACATCCTCTGTCTACCCTCAGTGCGTTACAACTTTTTTGAACTATCCCTTTGTGTGCTAAATTATCTATGTGTTTTATGTTTTCTATGTTCAAAATTGAGTGGTGCATTGAACATATTGGTGAATGTTGAATTACAATAGTTTTGGGCAATGGTAAATGCCACTGTGGTGAATGCTACTGTGGGATATCATTTCCTTGAACGTTGCTCCTCATTGAACGTTGCTTTCTACAACACCCTTGGCCTCCTCCATGGTGAACATTTGGCTAATACACAATCAACTCCACATTGAACGTAGGTGATACACCATCACTGCTTTCTACAACGTCGTGGTATCGTGTGGTATTTGCACTGCACTACAAACACTGGTGTGGTAAGCTACTCCATGTGGAACATTTTGGTATCAATGTTCATACCTTTGATCACTACGGCTAAGCAGACCCTCCTCTCATACTACACTACTTCCATATGAAGGTATCAGAACTGTTGCTGCCCCTCTTAACTCGTAATGTCAATAAATTCTCTCCTCCATACATTGCTCCCTGTCCATAGAAATTCATTCCTCAATATAAATAACTTTGATTTTTACATATCATATTGTACTTATTGCTCCAATGGTGTGTTCTGGCATGGTGCTTTTGGGTCAAATTAGGTGAAGATTGATATATTGTTGTGGGATATATTGTTGTTACCACAATATTGTGTTGTTATTGCATTGTATATGTGCATTGAATATTAGAGTCGGATGACGGTGAATGCTATTACACTGAATGATATTACAGTGTATGGTATTACATTTTGTATGGTGATAGCTCTGTCTCCATATATCAGAATCACATTTTTTTAAGAGTAAAATTTTGCATCAAAAGTATTTTTTTCCCACGGTACACAAATTTTACAATGCAGTCAACCATGTCTATTGTGGGAGTAGTTCTCACTAGCAAGGAGAACTATCTTGAGTTACGGAAACGAGTGTGTGTTGGAGGCAGAGACTAAGAGCCAGAACAACCTACCTCAGACAAGGAATTCACCATTTGGGAAGATAAGAACAACAAGGCGTATGCGTTGATTGCAGCATCAGTAAGTTAAGAGGTGAGTCACAATATTTCACCATTTTCAAATGCTTTCGAAGCCTTACAAAAACTGAAAGAACTCTTTGACTAACACTCTGCACTTGCATCTGAATTACAAAATAATGATCCTCTTGCTCTTGCATCCGAAGTAAAATCCATAATGCATGATATCAAAGCCATTAAGATTAAATTTGATATTCATTTGATCGCTTTTCTCAAAGGTCTTTCTCAAAGAGAAAATAATCTTTCTCAAGATTTTTCCAAAGGAAGAGGTGGTCGAACAGGAAGAGGAAGAAATTTCAGGGGCAGGGGGGGTAGACACTCTCAAGGAGAAATGTCAGATTTGCAATGCATACCCTACAAAAGAAATGGATCACATGATGCCTCCACATGCAAGTTACCTTGGGAAAAAATGGAAGAGCAAAGAAACCAACTCAAAGGTAAAACTAATGACAAAGACAAGGGTAAAGCACCTGAATCCAGTCATTATGTTGTGGTACAATATAATATTGGAGTAAATTAACACTTATTTAATGCTTCACTTGCTTCTTTGAAAAATGATTGGTTGCTTGATTCAAGAGAAACTTGCCACATGACTCATAGAAAATATTTTTTTGAAGAATTTACTAACAATATTGATGGAGAAGTATATATTGCAGACCAATCAAAAATCAAGCCATCAGGGGTTGGCACAATTAGGCTTAAATCGCCTGGTCTTCCAGACTTTGTTCTATATCATTTTCTATATATCCCACAGTTGAGGAGAAACTTGTTGTCCTTGTTCCACATCAACCACCAAGGTCACTCCATTCATATGTTTGATGACTAGCTTGACGTGAGAAAAGCATCTGACCACCCACTTGTGATGACAGGGATAGAAGAATAAAGGCTTCTCAAGATGCAGGGTACCCTTGCTCATGCACAACATTTCTCATACAATTCTCATTATGGAGAAGGTAGACTTCCATCAAGTTTATTATGGAATGCTAGTTTTGGACATTTGAACTATGACAGGCTCCACTTGTTGAAGAAAAATGGTGTTATTGGTTTTCCTACAATTCCTAGGAAACTTAAGCAATGCGATTCTTGCATTCTAGGAAAGCATAGCAAACAGTCTCTTCATGATTCACATTCAAGAGCACATAGACAACTTGAACTCATTCATTCAGATTTATGTGGTCCAATGCTTATTCCTTCTACAAATGGAAATAAATATATGATGACATTTATTGATGACTACACCAGAATGTGTTGAGTTTATTTATTGAAGAGCAAATCTGATGCTTTTCAAAAATTCAAGAACTTTCATGCATGGATTGAAAATGATGCACAATCTCATATTGGCTCTATTCACACCGATAACAGAAAAAAATACACTTCAAATGAATTTGAAAACTATCTTCGCCAACATGGGACCAAACATCAAACAACTATGCCTTATTATCCCCGACGGAATGGTGTAGCTGAAAGAATGAATAGGACAATCTTAAATATGGTACGCTCCATGTTGTTCTTCAAAAATGTAAAAATAATGTTTTGGGTTGATGCAGTTCTATGTGTTGTATATATAAAGAATAGATGTCCATCCAATGCTGTTAGAAACAAGACTCCCTATGAAGTGTGGTATGGGCACATTCATTCGATAAAGCATCTCAGGTTCTTCGGTTCCAACTGTTATGCCTTGATACCAAAGGTACATAAAAAAAAACTTGGTGCAAGAAGTCGTAAGTGTATCTTCCTGGGGTATTCAAACACCTCCAAAGCATATTGTCTCTATGATGAAGTCAATAAGAAGTTTGTTGTATCTAGAGATGTAATATTTCTTGAATCATCCAAAACTAACAATGTTGTTGAGCGGAAACATGATCACTTGGACATATTCGCAAATGAAAAATCATTGAAAGAATTTGATAATTAGATTCCACATCTTGAAGGGGGGATTCCAATAGTAGATCAACCTATGGAATCTTCTTCTAAAGCACGCTCTCCGCCGCATGAAACTCCAACAATGGATGATATTTTAAGTGATGTGATTGATAGAATTGGGAGACTCAATCGTGATTTAGACCCATCTAAATCAATGGATCAACTTGAGCCATCTAAGAAAGGTCCCCCAAAGTGGCTGACAAAGACACTTGAAAGTGTTCACATCCTAATGAGGTTAGAAAGGCAGGAACTAGAAATTCAAACCAGCAAAATGGAGGTGATGTAGAAGACTCTGATTCGCCTATTGATATGGATGTTTCTTATGATTGTGAATTGAATTTGTCTACATATTTTGAACCAACTTCCTTCAAAGAAGCTACTTCTCATGATGAAAGGAAAGAAATGATGCAAAGGAGTATGATGCCCTAATAAAGAATGGCACTTGGAAGCTGGTTGATCCTCTATTAAGAACCAAACCAATTGGATGCAAGTGGGTCTACAAGAACAAGTATAAAGATGATGGCTCATTTGACAAGCAGAAAGTGAGGCTTGTGGCAGAAGGTTTTTCAAAAAAGGAAGGGGTCAATTAAGAGGAAACTTTTGCTACCATAGTAAAATGGGCTACCATCTAGACACTCTTTGCCCTAGTAGCTCAGAACGGTTGGAAAGTCCATCAAATGGATGTAAAAACTTCTTTCTTGAATGAAGATCTAAAAGAGAATTTTTTTATATCCCAGCCTAAAGGATTTTTTATGAAAGGATATGAACATAAAGTATGAAAACTTGTGAAATCCTTATATGGCCTGAAACAAGCATTGTGAGCCTAGTATGAAAAACTAACTAAGCATCTTCTGAAACCCAATTTCAAAGATTATGATCTTGATGATGCAACCTTGTTTTTCAATAAGGTTGGAAAAATAGTTGTATATCTTGTGGTATATGTGGATGATCTTTTGATGACAGGGAACAATGAAAGCTACATTGCATCCATAAAGAAGGAATTGAGGAAAGGTTTTGAAATGACTAATTTTGGCTATGCTCATTACTATATTGGTACTAAAGTAACTCAACATTAGAAGTCCATATTCCTTTCTCAAAAGAATTACATTTGATATCTGTTGAATAGATTTGGCATGAAAGAATCCAATCCTCTTACAACTCCAATGGAATAAAACTTAAAGCTCGCACCCATTGAAGGAAAAGAATTTGAGGATGCAACAAAGTGTAGAAAGCTTGTAGGAAGTCTCGACTACCTAACTACTACCAGAATAGAAATTTTGGTTGTTGTTGGAATCATCTCCAGGTTTATGCTAAAGCCTTGTGAGGGACATTGGTCTATTGCAAAAAGAGTTCTAAGGTGTTTAAAGGGAACTCAAGACTTTGGAATCAAGTATAAATTGGTGGGTGACTTTAGCTTGATTGGATACTCTGATTCAAACTTTGATGGAGACAAAGAAACTAGGGTATATACTTCAGGTTATGCTATGAGTCTTGGATCAAGAGTTGTGTCCTAGAGATCACACAAACAATCAGTTCTAGAAGATTCCACAACAGAGGTAGAATATGTGGCAGCAGCTGAGGCAACAAAAGAAATTGTCTGGCTGAGGAAAATTCTTGAAGATTTGCAGGTAAAATAGGTACAATTGGTTCCACTTATGATTGAAAATACGTCGGCAATAAATTTGGCCAAGAACCCAAAGTTCCATGATCAAACGAAGCACATCGATACTAAATATCATCTGATTCGACATCATGTTGAGGCTAAAACAATCCATCTCCGCCATTGTTCCACTAATGAGCAAATTGCAGACATCTTCACCAAACATCTTGGAAGAGAAAAGTTTGAAAGATTAAGAATGATGCTTGGACTCACCAACATCCCTTCAGATTGAGGGGAGAATGCTGACACCTAATCATGAGGATTGGATGAAAACCTGTAATTGATGTAAATAAATAATAGAAAAGATGAACAGTCATTGGGAGATGAAATGAACAGTCTCTCCCTCATGTATATAATATAGACAAACCTGAATGAATATTATGAATTTCTTTGAGGAGTTACCTACTGGTATGACAATCTAAGGTATAAAAAGAAAAAACTTGAAGCCACTTACCTAAAATTATACCTACTTTTTCTCCTAACACCATAGTTTCTTAGAATCTAAATACATTATCATTTTTGGCATCAATAAGCCTCTTCAAGGAACATTTTTTGGGGGTGGCCCTGACCCGCTTGACATTGACGGAGATGAATTTCATGGGAAATCCATATTAAGGGATTCTGCTATAGGGGAACATGAATTAATGGTTGAATGATGACCCTATTTATTTTCTAAGGAATATTTTCCCTAAGCCTTGAGGAGAAATAATTTCAAACAAGTTTTCTGGAATATGGTAGGTTTTGAGCCACACCATCAAAGGGATGGAAACCTTCTTTATCCTTATCCAAAGAGTGTAAATTGTAGGTCTCTCAAGATAAAGGATGATTTTTTGTTACTTTTGATGTGATGGATACCAAATATATATCTATTTCAAGTGAAAGAGATTATGAAGAGCTATACGCATTTGGGCTAATCCTCTTCAATGAAATCTTAGGGATGGAAATCCCTCCACTCAACATTTATTCTGATAACAAAACTAAAGGAATTTTTGATAGATCATTGGGGGGGAGGAGTTCTTACCAACAACTAAAGGATCATTGAATTCTTTTTCCTATATGACTAGGATGTTCCTAACTTCCAAGTCTATCCCTTTGCATCAATTCGTTGGGGCTTCTTCTTCAAGGGTAGTCCCTTTCCGTTTCCAAGATATTTTATGTAGGGCTTCTGTTGTTCCACTTTTGGGTCATATAACAACTAAGTGGCTTGTTTTCGAAATATATAACTAGGTTTTGTCTTCATAATGACATATGTAATCATGATTTTATGTATTTAATTTAATGAGAAAAATAAACGTGTTCTTTCTTGAGGCCTAGGTTTCATGCTGAAGAGGAATTTATTTTATAAGTGAAACTCCCATTGAGAGCCTCTAGAGTGTATTATTCGTTTTCATGTATTAAAGACACATTTCGACATGTTACATATTGTAGAAAGAATTTATTTGATCCAAAATCAAGTCAAAGAACACTCCAATACCAAGTCATGATACAATATTCAGGTCGACCTAACTCATGATGAAGCTGGCCCAAGAGAAGAAATTTGACCCAATTAGAAGCTTGTATAAAGGAGACCTCAACCTCACTTGGAGAAGAAACTTCACTCACTCATGTTTGATTGCAAGAAAGAAAAGTAGTGCAAAAAAGAAGAGGACAAAGGAGGAAGATAAAGTCGAGTTCCTACGGTTCTTTTTGGGCTAATACTCCCTAGACTTTTGAAGCAATTAGGGCACACATTGTAAAAATAAATATTAATTGCATAAGTGAAGGTAGGGAATCAAGAATAAATGTATTGGAAGTCAAATTATCTAGGATAAATATTGTACCCAAGCGAAGGAGAAAGGAATGAGATCACACCATAACTTATCTCACATGCAAATGTTATGGTTTCTACAAATATGTTTCTACATAGGTCAAAGTTGCAGAATATTTTTTTGTGAAGATTGAAGTTTCAAAAGAATCTCCTGGAAATGTCAAAATTACTGAGGAATCTGCTAGGGAGGTTGCAATTGCAAGATGAACCAACTGAAATTTTGAATTGTAAAAAGAAGTTAGAAGCAATATTTGAATTTTTCTTGGAGGGTCTTTGTCAAGGGTCTATGTCTTGGAATTATTCAATTGAATATTATATAAGAAGAAAAATTATTGTGGGTTTTTTCTCTGAGTCAGAGAGGAGTTTGCACTGGTTGATCAACTATATCTTGCATCCTTTGTCTCACTATTCTTTACGGTTTGGTAGTAGTTTGATGAAAACAATAATAGTAATAATAATAAAAAATAAGAGAAAGTAAATCAATAAAAGTAAAAATACATCACAAATAGTTACAAAGTTCGAGAATAATCTATGTTGTTGCCCCTAGATTTCTCAATATTTTATCAGAGCTAAGGTGACAAGTTAAGGAAGGGAAACTCAATATAGGACATTCACGGGATGAAGCATTAGAAGATCATCAAAAGAATATATCATCTAGAAGGACCTGTCATATGAAAATAGCTACAAGGGTGAGGACTACCTCATCATCTTAAAGGAACTCACTAAAGAAAATTTCAAAATCTCTAGTTCATTCAATGAAGGAGTATACAATTGAAGAATTCTTGGGAACCTTGCTCAATCATCACTGTCAAAGAATAAGACCTAAAAACACCCTACCTCCACTAAAATTAAATATATCTACAAATGAAAGAATCTTGAAGTCTACTCATCCAAGGGAATCAACAACAATGGAGTTTTTGTCTTCATCAATAATTCAAGGTGATCTCCCTCTCTTTATGTCAATGATCACTATTTGAAGAAATATATATTCTTCAAGAAAAAATATTCTATCTCAACATCATCATCAAATCAAAGAAGGTAAAAGGTTGAAGAGATTGTCATCATGGAGTATCTTCCCAAATAAATATCTTTATGTTCAAATCTAGATCTATCAAAATGTATGTTTTCAATAAGAGAAACAGGTTGGTTGGGTCATAAAACTTTATTGCATGGAAGAAGAGAACTGATTTGATCCTCATATAAAATGAAGTTGTTGAATATGTTAATTTATTAATGACTAAACCTCCAAATGAAGAAGATAAAGAACTTGAAAAGTACATGAAAGGGGAAGTAAGGGCTCAAAGGATTCTGATTGAATCCATCAACGATCCCCTCATACGATATGTATCAATGTTGGAGACATCAAAATAAATATATGACAAACTTGTAGAATCATTATCCATAAGTACAACTCCAGAAGTGATATAATTAATACAAGAACTCTAGAAAATGAAGATATCAAGAGAAAAAGGAATCTCCTCATACTTTATGAGGGCATCATAAATAACAAACCGGCTCCAAGAGTTGGGAGAAGTATGCCTCACAAGGAAATGAATACTATGCTACTCAGTGCACTGCCAAAGGAATGGGGTAACATGACATCAAGTATAAATGAGAACATAGAAGATAATTCACTCAATGAGCTATGGTCATTATACAAAATTGAAGACACCTAAGTAAAAGAAAAAATTGATGTAGGATCAAAGGAGCAAGCAAAAGAATTTTTTGCCATGGCTAAGAGAAAAGGGACGTTTGGGAGGTATGGTCCTTAGAAAAATAAGTAGAATATGTCAAACATCCCCTGCTATGTTTTTCATGAATGTGGGCACTAAAAATAGATTGTTATAAGCTTAGAAATGATACAAAGAAGAGAGGAAGGGAAGAAGCCCATGTCATTGAAGAAGTAGAAGAAGCTGAAAAGAAGAAATCCAAAAGGAGGAAGAAAACGATTTCTACTATGATTGGGATAACCTTCTTCACCTAGTTCCTTTCATGTTTGTGTTTAAAAGTTTTGTAAAGTATAGATATAGCACTATAAAAAAATTATAAGCATGACAGGATGCATCATTTTAGGGGATCACATCATAAAATCATATGATTAAGGCAAGATCTCATGACATCGTCATAGGAAGCTTGAAGGATAACTGAAGTAGAAGTCTATGGTAGTCATCAACAGAAGGACATAGCTATTGGTAACCTCATTAGAAGGATAAGTAGTACTTATGTATAGAATAAAGTCATATTTTATAGATCTCATCAAAATTCATTCAAAAGCAACATTTCTAGGATGAGGATGAACAAAGAAGTTCTGTTGGAAAAATTATTGGAAGATTCACCTATTGCAAGAAGCAAGGGACACACCAATAATTCGTCCTTGTACGATATTCATGGGACGATGTGATGGTGACAAAGAAGTGAATATGGTCAATATTATTGAAGACCTTTTAATCAAGGAAGTTGTCTAAGGAAGTCTAGAAGACCAAAAAGAAGAAAAGAGGTTTGTATACATAAAAAATGAGTCATGTCAAATAGTTGCATATATCATGAATAAATGTTCTACCTCATGAGCATGATAAAGAGAAAGGGATATCCTCATTTGGAAGGACGCAAGAAAGCATGATTCACATATTGACTAGATTATACTGACATAATAAGTCCTCATATGGAATATGAGGTGATTAATAAAATGAAGCAACTATGGATGAAAGTTCCTGGGAGAAATATGTGAAGAAAGTAAGGAGAGCTCGTGAAATATGCAACTATGATCACATAGAAAAGGATGTCAACATATAGTGTATAATATACTTGACTGAGACATCTCCATCGAAAAGGTATGAAGACATAGACTGCTAAAGCTACCTCCTTCAAAGCATCCATAGACTGCTGAGGTTATAAGACAGAAATCTGAAGAAGAGATGATGGACCTACTCTTGGAACTCAGTGAAAGATTGAATGACATAGAGCAGGTATTAGAAAATGCACTGAAGAAAAAACAGGGAGATTCGACCTCTCAACCTCATAAAGTAATACCAATAGTCTCAGCAATAGTCCCCTCTACACTTGGGATAGTCTTAGCCCCAAACATCCCAGCGGCCATAATAATGGTGGTCACAGGTACAGTTACAACAGGAACAACACTAGGCAGCAGTGTTAATTTGAGCACAGAAGCGCTAATAAAGGCAATGGAAGACATGAAATTACAAGTTTCAGAATTAAAACACGTAAAAGAACAGTTGGCTAAAATGGAAAGAGATTATGATATCTCAAAGATAAACATTGTGGAAAAAACAAAGGAGATCAAAGCATTAGAAAATAAAGTGAAAACATTAGAAAATGATCTCAGTTTTGACAAGCCTCTAGCAGAGATCAAGAAAATTCTTTGGGCCAACATCACTCAATCTATAAATGATGTGTGGTCGTCCATCCAAGTGATCTTTAAACAGATTGATTTAGTGAAAGCAGCAGAGGGAGAAATTCAAAAGATAAGACCTTTGTTAGGACAAATGCTAGATGAAGCCGACCTGCTTATACACTTTTTGAATAACAGAAATAAGGAACAGCTGAAAGAACTTGGCATCTCAGATAGGATAGAAACTATTTTGGAAATCAAAAGGGTGCTAGCCAAGAAAACTTTCATGTAGAATTTAGAGAGAAGATGTCAAGATATTCAGGTGGAAATTAATTCTTTTATGGAGAAGTTCACTGTTTTCCAGAATAAAGGGCTACCAAGTCCTTTGGTGATTAATGACAGATTAATGAAGCACATAGATTATGTAGACAAATTGAATAAGTATGCTAGAAATCAATTAGGATTTGATTCTCAGTACTAAAAGCAGGACTTTTCCTACTAGGGTTTCTTGAAGATTAAAAGGCTTATTCGTTCTAGATCTAATCTTCTGCGGCTAGATCTAGATCTAGATCTAATCTTTTTCCTTATTTCTTTGCATTTGGGTTCTAGATCTAATCTTCTGTGGCTAGATCTAGATCTAATATTTTGTCTCATTTCTTTGTGACTGGGTCTCAGCTTTGTACTGGCAAATATGGCCCCCAACTTCGCGAAAATAGTTGTTGGCTCAGTTCTGTCCACTTCTAGAGGGCAAGCTCCTGCCCATCTCGTCAGTGAAGCCCCAACGCCCACTGTCCAGGTGGTCCAGGCCTCACTCAATGAGGCTTTTAAGTTTTCCGAGAGTGCCCTAATCTACTGATTCAATGGCTTTTGGCTGCAGCTGACAACTCTCCACAATTGGATCTGGGAGGTATGGAAGCCTGTCATTTCTGATGAAATTAATAGCTACCCCGGTGCTAGGGTTTTCTTTAT
The DNA here is from genome assembly GCA_000404065.3 of Pinus taeda. Lineage (NCBI taxonomy): Eukaryota > Viridiplantae > Streptophyta > Pinopsida > Pinales > Pinaceae > Pinus > Pinus taeda. The sequence continues at coordinate 6,496 of APFE031541158.1, read as the reverse complement.
ATTACATTTTAAAAATCCAGAAAGCAGATAATTAATTCTAGATTCCTGCCTTTGGTTTTGGGAAAACTCGGGCCTATTCATGAAGCCATGGAACCCATCATTCGATCTCTCCATAGCATTCATAACCTCAGCACCAGTTTGGGTGAGATTGCCAAGCTTACCCTTGCATCTCTGGAATCTCTCCTCACTAGAAGCCATTGGAAATGCAATTGGGAAATTTTACTGCAGGTGCCCAGAAACAGAGGAATATGCCAAAACCACCTATGAACACATCTATGTGGAAATGAACTTCAGCGCCAGATTCCCAGCTGAAATAAACCTAACAAGTCAAGACTATGTGTGGAACCATAAACTCGATTATGAAAGTGTCCTCTTCAGATGTCAATCCTGCTTTGAGATGAGCCATCTAGCTAAAAATTGCCCAAAAGCCTCCCAGAAAAATTCTGCTAGAAAAAACCACCACAGATCTATATGGTGGGAAGGAGCACAAAAAGAACACTACACTATTATCAAAGAACAATACTCTAGAGAAAACTCTTAACCACAAGAAATAGGGCAAGAAAGAAACAACTCTCAAGACCAGTAGGGAGAAAGCCCCGCTCAGCAACAAAAAAGTGAACTCGATAACCCCTCAAGCATCAACAGATATGAGGATTCGAATACTGCACAAAATAAATCTTCATTTAACAGCAAAGAAGATCTCCTAGACCAAACTTCTTTTCGGTCTATCTTCAAGAGGACGAATGCAATAGATCGCGAAGCTAAGATATCAATGTCCCAAGAACCAAAAGAGATGAAGGAGATGCAAGATAAGGGAAGTTGGAAGACCGTAGAGAAAAAAAGAAAGCTATAACATCAATCTCGCCAAGAACGACAAGGAGCTAGACAATTCAAAACTAAAAAAATTATAAGTCCGATAGACCAATTTGGTCTCAGTGGACGTTAACCACTATCATCATCATCATCATCATCATCAACAAGTGCATCAGGAATAAAAGCACTCCCCACAGGCCAAGTTCTCTATGACAGCTTAGAGAACTTATTCTATGTTGAACATGAGATAAAGCACTTGTTCCCAATCCAACCTACCTTTTTCAGATATACAGAAACTAAGGACACCCTAAGGAAACTTTAGAAGCACAAATTTCCAGAGAAAAAGAGGTGGGAAGACATGTTAGAAATTTTGTAAATTTATCCTAAGTAAAATGTAAATTTTGGGTTGTTTACCATAGTAAGATGAACAAAGATGAACATGGATCAAACAGGTCGAAGTGTATCAGAACATGTAAAGAGTATTAGTCAAAAGAGGGCAGCCAAAACAGGGTTACTAAGAAGTCATCAGCAAGCCAATTCATAGGGCCTGCCTCCAGCAGACTCAACGAGAATAGCAACAGCACAACAACAGTTTATTTTTCTCGTATCTTCAAGACTAGTTATCTCTATTTTCTTGTAACTTATTCTTAGTCATCCTAGAATATATCTCTCTGTTATGAGAAATTTTTTGTAAAATTTTTTGTATAAATACCGCCTCAATTGGATTATTGAGGGGGGAATTCATAGACATTGCTGTAATATTGATTATTTTGGAATAAAGTGATGTTGGACCCAACTTTTGCATGGATTGCTGGATAAAAAATTGATGCAAAGGACTTTCCATAGATTTCTTGAATCAAACACCAGAACAATAAGTCCTCTATACCTTATGTTTTAAAGTTTTCCTTGTTTATTATATCATCTATGTTTCACATCTCAACAATAAACAAAAAAGAGTAATTCATAATATGCTTAATTGCACTCAATTTTCAATCGTTATTATTCTCTATGTTTTTTATTGAATTAGGATAAATAGTGAAATCTTAATTGCTCCTTCTTTTTTGTTCTTTCTTTTTTGATTATTTACTAAAGAATACTTAACTTCTCTTTATTAGTAATCATTCATGTTCCCTCTTTAAATATGTTGAAGGATTCTTAACTTCCCTTCACTTATTTTGAAACCATTCCATTAATTACAAGTCTTTATTTGTTCCTTGTTTGACCATCTTGCCCTGAGGAACCATCCTTTGTTAAGAAACCAAGTCCAATTAAGCCATCTTCTTTGACTCCATTAGCCCAATGGCCTAAACTAGTCAATCCTACCCTCTGCTACTGAATCTCACTACCCAAACTCAAACAAAACCCCCTAAACTTCACAACTAGCCTAATATCTTTCAAAACAAAGCTAAAACTTAAAGATAGAGCCCTCTCTGGATACATATTGGCTAGATTCTATATCTAAAAAATTGGTTTGTGGTTAGCTAGGACCCCTTTCCCCTTCTTACAACTTCTGGAAAAATCTGAGTGATAACAAACTCAATTCTCCCAAGGCTAAGGAATTGATTTACCAAAATGTTAAACCAACTTTTTTCACCTCTTCCCTAGGTCTAGTCCTCTAGGTCACCTAGGGAATCACTTATCTCATGAGATAGCCATTTGAATAATTGGATTTTTGGTGAAAAAGTGCATTGGTCTGTTCTAAAAAAGCCCTCCAAAGTTCATGAAATTCCGACTGTGCGATCTAAAGCTATTGCAAGCCGTAGCTGCAAGACCAATTCTTATCCTTAGTTTCCCTAAGGGTAGAAACCTCACTGGGATTCTTGCATTTTCTTTCATTGAAAATCCATTCCTTGATCCCTTTCCCATCCCTAAGTAGGTCAATCATATTATTGGTTGCTAAACTCCCTCCCCTTCACATGACATGGGTCCACCTGGTCCCTTGTGGTCCCATATCTTATCAAAGTAAAATCTTCGAAAAACACTTCGGAAAATAAGTTCCAAAAGGATTTTAGGGTTTAGGAAGCTCCTTTTCAAGTCACATTCCCTAAACCAATCCCTAAAATCCTTATATCCATATCCTAGAGAACCTTGCACCTTGCTTAGCAAGTAAGGAGGTCCCACTCTTCAGTCTCTCTTAGGAAAGGGTCATTAAGATCATTTCACACTCATCCTAGTTGATATATCCTTCATAAGTAATTCTATATATATCAGGAATCCTCCTATTTGTTAAAGTCCGTGAAGAGTGGGAATTAGTTCTGGTGATAGTGCCTTTTAGCTTCATTGTAGTCCTTAGCCTAGTATTAACCCTTCAAGGATCCTCTTTTATGACCTTTGCTAGTTTGAGCAATAACAGGTACCATGATATTTCTTTTATAACATCTAGCTTCATTATCTAAAAATTTGATTGTGTTTCTATATGTTACATCAAAATGTGTTTCAATTATTCTCCCTCTTTCGTAAAGCATTTAAGGAGAATTTGATCATTCTTTTCCCTGAGATACTAATTTTTGGGAGGTCTTATGACTTACTAGGGAAATTTTTTGCATTGATTCAAGTGTGAAGTGAATTGAAGCGACATGCAATGACTAGAAGGATAAGAGATCAACCTTGGGAATGAAGTATGTTTAGCCAACTCAATACCTGGAGCCAAGCATCACAATTTTTGGGTAGGGATGTATGAAAGGGATAACATTTATGTAAAACTATGGGATGGGTCCTCCCTAAGAGGGGCCATGAGCTAGACCCTAGGGTGAATTAGAATAGTGCCTTATCTACTGGTCTTAGAGAGTGAAAGTTAGGTTGTGGAGTCAAAACTTTGGTAATAGTTGGATTTCGTTTTGGATTTATGGAGCTAAATATTTGAAAGCTATGGGGAAATGTATATGGTCAACAAGTATTGGTAGACAAACTCATATTGTTGTGGCCCCTTTGGTCTCTCAATATAATTAATAGAGAAGACCACTATATCATCTATCAATATAGAAACATTGTTAATGCTTTGCAAGAGAATAAAGGGGCAATGAGAAGACTAGATTTGGACACATTATAGTTCAACTACTAATAGAAATACACCCTCATCTTAAAAGCATTTGGAACCGGGCCCAACAAATTCTCTTCAAATTCGAGCTATCAAAATGCACATGTACTTAGATCCAAATAAATGGACTCCTTCCTTATGGTTTTTTTCCCATTTAAAATATGCTATTTAGAAACTCCTTTACTAAGATCTTCAAATTTTCTCTGTGAAATATCTAAATATCTCTTGCAATAAATTGTAAATTGATAATTTTTTGATTATATTTTTGAATGACAATATTCAAATGAATTTACGTTTTCATTCTTTCATACTTATATTCCCGAGATCATTTGACTTTTGATGACACTATGTAAGTGAAATTTATAGGATCTTCACATATCTAATGTCCTTTTTGACACGATATCTGTCAGTTGTACAATAACATCATCAGCTATAATATTCTTCCATTGGATTTACTAGAAATAATGATCAAAAGACTCTCATCATATATTATACATATACATTAGATTTTCGATGCCCTGTCATTGGGTAACTTTTGTTATATTTCATACCTATCCATTAGATTTCCCACTATGGATCATCCCAAAGTTCTCATCGTATTTTGTTCTCCCCAATTCCCTCTTGTCAAAAAATGTCCTTATATTTTATATTCTCTAGCACCCTATCATTAGACCATATATGTTGTATTTTTCACTTATCCATCGAATCATAGAAATTGTATGGTTGAAAAAAATCTTCTTCGAATTTTTAATTAAATGATGAATCTTCGACCTAGTATTGTAGAGTACCACATCGATTATTTGACATGGCTTTATCACATTACATTACAGGCTTTGGTTGGATTTCTAACAGTATTCCATCACATTACGTTGTATATATTGATGGAGCTTGCATTAAATATCCAACCGTTGATTTGCACCTTTTCGCCAGTTATCGAACGAGGCATGTGTGTGACTTATTTAATAAACTTTATTTTCATTAGTTTTTTTACTAAATGTCACCAATGAAACTAAGAAACAAGGTTTGTTATAGTGACAACACAAGTTTGTTTAATAACCGAGAAAGTGCCATCAAATTTTAATCCACAAGCAGTAGCGCGGGAATACCACCTGAACTTTTTGGAAAGAAAATATCTCTCTTCACAAATCAAAATGGATAGACTACCACTAGCATACCCAACCTTGAGGCTACCCATGATCATTGATAATTTAACATAGTTTTCATGTTCATCATTTTTCGGATTGTGAACAACGTCAAATTTCTTTTTAATTGGGAAACCAGGAGTTCATCATCGGCTCCGAATTGTTTCTTTTCTAGTTCCGCGTAGCTTCTTCACTATTAAATTTTTATTATAAGCTATTAGCTAGAGTTTAGTGACAGATATGTTGGAATTCTTTTTATGATTATACCATTTCTCACTACCAATATAATTTTGACTCGAATACTTCTCTTTGGAGCCAATTGTAGGTAGTTATGTGTTCCTTTCTTCTATGCATCAATCTTATCTTAATAAGAGAATTTTGACAAAATTGGAGCCTACGTTGACCCTCCACCTCATTTATTTGGGTCTCAAATGAGCTTGCTTTGTTTGGAATCTTTGGTTGAAACAAACACTCATATAAGGCCCAAAATATTTATCCTATGTCAGTACTCAAGCTATAATCCCCTACATAATTGAGCATTATGTTGCATAGTATTGCTAAAAATAATGTCCCATATGTAACCTTATTGTGTGATGATTTCCCTACTAATGTGTAACCTAAGCCTATAAAAAAAACCTTTGAAAAGCATTGAAATCCCTTGCCACAATGCATGCTACCCCCCGTCAATAAAGGATTTAGAGGATGCAAGACATCATTCTCAAAGCCATAAAGCCCACTCCTCATCTCATTTGTATCATAATTACTAGGGATTGTAATATATATCTATATATCTATATAGATATATATTATATATATATATATATATATATATATTTATATAATATATATATATATATATAATGAGTTTTGGGCTTCATTTGTGAGGTTTAGAATGAGTACTTTTTTCTTTGCGTATGGAAACACATATTTAAAGATATAATCATTAATTAATTTTTTTTTATTTGGATAATATGGGACATACATACAAAATTTCAATGTTGAATCTTAACTATATATATTATATAAAATAAGTGAAAAAAATAAAAGAAAATGTATATAAAAAATGTATTGGTGTGGTTTTAAAAATGAAGTATATATATTATACCTTCTATACCAGCCATGGAGTAAATATAGGATGTACACATACACACAAAACATAAATTCACCATAACCTTGGATTTATCAAGAAATGATCACCTTTCCCTTGGAGTAATTTTTTATTTATTATTCCCTTTAAAAATGTTAACTTATATAATATTATACTTATTTAATATATAATATAAATTATTTATAAAGACATCTTACGTTTAATGACTTTTTTCTGAAACCTTGCATCAATACACCCCAATTATGAATTAACTATATATATTTTTTATTATATTTAAGAAAAACCAATTTTTCATTTTGCTTTGTCCCTATACTTTTTCTTAAATAAATTTCACTTTATTTTATTTAAAATAGAAGAGAGTTTATCTTAATTTGAATAAATTAATTAAAATCTAAT
>APFE031541157.1:0-14618 GCA_000404065.3 Pinus taeda | reverse complement strand
AAAGGTTGGTACTCTAATCTAAAGTACTCATAATCAGAATGGAATCATTCAGGAAATCTATTTCTTTCCGTGAACTAGAAGAGAGAGACTTTCAGGCTGAGGAAAATCCTTTAAGAGATATGTTTGCAAGTAGTTCTAGTAGAACCTTAAATTCTGCAGAACTTACCTATGAAGAATCTCAGCCTTCTGCCCGATGGGAATTACCTCAGATATCCCCTTCAGAAGTCTATAGTGATTTAGCTCCCTTTCATTTAATTGCTGCATCTAGGATTAGCATCAAAGAATCTGTTAGTCAGGTCTAAGAAAATTCGGACTCCATCCAAACAATATCCCTGTTGGATCCCAAAACTTTACAAGCTGAAGCAAAGAAGTTGAAGACAAACTATCTACATCTTGGTTGTATTAGGGTTGGAATCAATCCTTTAGTCCATAAAGGATTACATACTTTTGTGCTTGCAACAGTCCGAGACATGACTCACAATAAGTATATAGATTCCATTATTAGTGGAATAGTTGCACCCTTGTCTGATGGCCCTTTGTATATTGACTGCTATCCAAACTTTTCTGTGTATGTCTATGATGAAACCATTGCAGAGATCCTGCAACTACAAATCCAGACAACAGGTTTCGATATGAAAAAGAAGAGAAACAATGTAGCCATTCAGACTAAAGCTTGCCTGGGACACACCAATACCTTATGGCCAGCCATCCGCCATACACCTAGTAGATATTCCAAGTCTAGTGTTGTTGTCAAAACAGATCCCAGAAATCAAAAAGTTGAACATCATTTGATCAGATGGAAAGACTTGGAGTTTCCTACACATTGAGCGATAGATAACCCCAAGCCAATAGTACCAAGAAATATTACTTCTGCAAATATTACTGAAACTCCTTCTGGTGCTATCATCTCTTTCCCAAGAAGATCTACCATTGACCGCCAAGGAATTGATATTGCTTGTAAATCCTCAAAGTATTACAGAGATCCTTCTGTTGTAGATACAGCTTGTTCTTCGTCTTCTTCCTGTAGACATAACCAGTTATATGAGTTAGCACAGCCTGTAAATTATTCATCTCTAGAAGTAAAATGTCCAGAATGTCAAGACGTCATTAATCTGCTTACCTGAGCTGAAAAAAATGTACATTCATTCCATAATCCCAGAACTGGTGTCGCTCCTCCTTCTACTTCTATAAACCGGTGTCCGAATCCCAAGTGTTTTGACATCCCGTTTCCTCATGAGCTAGAACCTGATTCATACCATGTTCTTATGATGTAAACAATAGAAGAAGAAGATCCTAGGTTAACTGAGATGACCTATTTGTTGAGACCTACGAAACCAAGATATGGTCTAGGGATACTTGAGCAGTCGCAGTTGATACCAGAATGTAGGTTTAAACAAATTACTGTTGATTGTAAGAAACCTGCAGTTATGGAAATGCATAGTTCTTCTCGCTTATGGATGGATGCCTGAAATCACAGATCAGTACTAAGTGGATGAAGTCTATGCTTAACTGGGACTTATATACAAATCCCTAAGCAGAATAATTTGATCAGGCATACACCCCTGACCAAAAAAGGCAATATGCAAATGATTGGAAACATTACATGGAGGTGAACAATACATGGATTTCTTTCTATTCTTGGAAAGATAAGATTGCCCCCATAAATTTTTTTACTAGTGCTTCCTCCAGTACCACAGTCAATAAACATGGATGGACTGCATTAGATGGGTCACAAATTGAGACTCCTACCACATTTCCTCCATACAAAGGGATTGTTTTAGGAGAAAATACCAATGCAGCCAAGGTCATCCCATTGGTCCAAAAAGATGATAATGCCTTAGGAAATGATGGAAGAATCCAAAAGGCTAGTGAGCAATTAAATTGGACCAATATAGCTCTCAAAGGTCTGGAGATGAATGTAACAAATACAGATGATGTAAAGAAGCAGATAGATATTGTACAGATTTCATTAAATAGTGTGAATAGTTGTTTAAATAATATGCAATTTGATTCTAGTATTTCTCGTACTTATGCCAGAGAGTCACTGGAAAAAATAGAAGAGGTAGGAGATAAATTAGTTGGTCACATTGACACAACTAAAACTCTTCTTACTGGATTAGCAGAAAAAAATTGAAAAAGTTCAGTTGACAAAAGTTGAAAACCAATTCCAAATTCTTTTTTGATGAAAAGAAATATAAAGATTGAAAATTCAACCAGGAATATTCACAAGTTTATTGCGTTGTTCCCCAAAGAAACTATTTCTTCATCAGATGCTAACAAATCAGAACACATCAGCATTTCTTCTCTGTTTCAAGAAGCAGAGGCTGAAGCAGAAGCCAAAGAAATAGAGAAGAAATATCAAGAGACAAATTTTTCCCATCTATGAGCCCCTAGAACATAGATTTTCTAGGTATTCTGCTCCTGATATTGAAGGAAAGGGAAAGATGCCAGAAGCCCACACTTTCTTTCCTGATTCTCACAGGGAATGGAATATAGACAATATGAGCATTGGTCAGATATGCCAAATGATTGACATAATGTACACAGAATATAAGTGCATGTGTCTCAGAGGAAAATCAGAAATAGATGCTTGTAGAACTATCATTCAATGTTTTATAGGTACTCTCCTCAGGTGGTGGGAAACTGAGTCCTCTCCCAAGCTCATCGAAACAATGGAAGCAGAAGTTCTCAAGGATGAGAAAGGAGACATTATCCACAATCCAGATGGCACAGTTATCAGCAATATGATCGGCGCACTAACACCAACGATTCTGGAACATTGGTGTGGAAGCAAAATAGAGATAGCCAATAAGCATGAGGTTATACTCATGAACCTCAAATGCCACAAGATGTCACAGTATGATGACTTCCATCGAGATTGGATGCAGCGAATCTACGAGGTAAAAGATTCCAAAAATCTGTTGTGGAAACAAGTATACCTCGCTGCTCTCCCCTCAAAATTTGTTGATTATATCAGAATGCAGGAAGTCTTCCAGTTGTCGTTTGAATCATACACATGGGGAGAAATATATTCACACATCACAAAGACACTGGTAAGTCTTTGTACAAGTTCAAAAGTGAATAAATATTTGGAGAAATTATCCAGGTTGCCAGATAGAAAGTCCATTTGCAGTAAGTATGGACTTACCATAGATGATCCTTTGGTAAAGAAAAGGAAGTCTAAGAAGAGAGCAAAAAGAGAATTCAGAGAGACTTTCTACAAGAATAAAAGAAGTTATCCAAAGGACAAAAGAAGAAAATATCCTGTAAAGGTTAAAAATCAGAAGCATAAAAAGAAAGGATATTACAGGTATGTGCCAAACACTCATTATTATAATCCTTCAGATATCCATCTACACTCTGCTAAGCAAGAAAAATGGAACGAGATCACTTGTTGGTTATGTGGACAGAATGGGCATACAGCTTCAAGGTGCCCACAAGGGGAAGAATCAAAGCTTAACAGAGGAAAGAAGACCGCTGGCTATGCTCAAAAAGCCAAACAAGTCAAAAAAGAGCATAGAGGCCCTATTGTCTGCCTTAGATGTAAATCTACGACTCATGTCACAGAAAGGTGCCCCAATCTCACAATCAGAGATACAGCACAACAGCACCAGCTAGAAGAAACTTCTCTTGACTCTTTTAGCTCCTTTACAGAAGATGAACTACAAGCCAATATGGGTCAATATTCTGAATCAGATTCATCAGAATGCTCATGTACAGATTTAGATGAATGCGCTTACCATGCCTTGTATGATGATGATTCTGATTATTCCAGCAGCTCAAGTGAAGAAGAGAGGGCAAAACCTCAAAAAGAAAAAGTACTTATGGCATCTGTAGATGAGGAAGCATAATTAAAAATTTTGTCTCAGATTCGGGCTTTGGAGGATGGTGACATGAAGAACACACTGATCAAATCTTTCACAGATCAGCTGAAAACTAAAGCTTCTAAGGAATCAGAGAAGAAACCATTATTTGTAATGCATCCTATGAACGCAATACAAATTCTTTTCAAATGCATCACCAAAAATCAGGAAGAGTAAGGTCACTTACTCTTGGTGAAGTAAGTGGTGAAATCCACCACATCAAATCCAAAATCTTTGCAATCAAAGCTCAGATTGCAGAACTGCAGAAAGGAAAACAAGTTGCGGCTAGCCAGAAATATGAAGAAGAATAAGAAGACGAGGATGATCCCTAGAACCAAGTTGCACATGCGCAAGAGGTCCAGATTGTTGAAGGTATGCAAGATCCAAATTTTGGATTCAAGGACATGAGATTATTTACTATTACCTATCAGCAGCATCATGTTAAGGTAAACATCTGTATTCAAGGAAAAAAATTTCAAATGATTGCATTATTAGACTCAAGTGCAGACATTAATATCCTTAATATGAAGAACATTCCAGCCAGATACTGGGTCTCTGCTGAAAGAAAGGTTGTGGGTCTTGGAAATAATAAGCTCCAGTATGAAGTTCCAAGAGCTTCATTGTGTTTTGATTCACATTGTGTATATATGAAGTTTCCTATTGCAGATATTCCTGTTGATTGTATTTTAGGAAATATATTTCTTGCTGCAGTTGAACCACATGGTTCAGCCAGGCTGAAAGGAGGAAGATCTGGTTACTTTATCTCAATCCCCACATCAAGAGGCAAAAAGAAGAAGATTGTACTGCCTTATGTTTCCAGTCCAAGGGTCTCTACTATGGTGCAGGCAATGTAGAAGTTAGATAAGGCAGAATCCTTACTAACAAACCTCAAAGATCTGAAGAGTAAGCTAAGGATTGAAGAACAGCTAAAGTTGCCTCAGGTAAAATGCAGAATTCAAGATTTGAAGCAAAAGCTAGAAGAAAAATGTTGTTCAGAAGAGCCAAATGCTTTTTGGCATCGAAAACAGCATATTATCAGGTTGCCATACAAAGAAGGATTTGCATGAAAACCTTGCAAGAGTAGAGCAATCCCTATGAGCAAAGAGCATAGGGATCTTTGCCAGAAAGAGATCTAGCAACTGCTCGACAGGAGACTAATAAGAGAATCAAATAGCCCATGGAATTGTTATGGGTTTTATGTAAACAAAAGGGCAGAACAGATCATGGGTACCCCAAGACTTGTCATCAATTATAAACCTCTAAATTCAGTTCTTGCAGATGACACCTATCCAATTCCACGCAAAGGAGACTTGACCAGAAGAATTGCAGGTGCTAAAACATTTTTGAAGTTTTATTTAAAGGCAGGATTTTGGCAGGTGGCTATAGAAGAATCAGATAAGTTTAAAACTGCCTTCAGCATTCCTGCAGGACATTATGAGTGGAATGCCATGCCATTTGGACTCAAAAATGCTCCCTCAAAGTTCCACAAGGTGATGGATGACATTTTCAAGCCTTATTTTGACTGGCTGATTGTATATATCGATGATGTTTTGATTTTTTCTAAGAATATAGATGAACACTTTAAGCATGTAAATATTTTCTTAAAGTTAGTTCAGAAGAATGGGCTAGCTCTTAGCAGGAAGAAAATAGAAGTTTTCAGACTTCTATAAAATTTTTGGGTCATACAATCTGCAATGGGCAGATTTCTCTCCAGCAGCATGCCATTGACTTTGCTGACAAATTTCCAGATGTGCTCAAGGATAAGACACAATTGCAAAGGTTTTTGGGTTGCCTTAATTATGTCAGTAATTTTTATCAAGACTGCGCCAGCGATAGGAAAATCCTTAACAGGAGGTTAGGGAAGAACCCTCCTGAATGGTAAGACCTTCACACCAAAGTTGTTCAAGAAATCAAGGCTAAAGTAAAATCTTTACCCATTTTATATGTTGCAGATGATCAAGCCTTTAAGATTGTTGAGTCTGATGCAAGTAATGTTGGATAGGGAGGGGTTTTGAAACAAAAAATTGGTAAAGAAGAGCAGGTGGTTCAGTTTGCTTCTGGAGTCTGGAACCCTGCAGAACAAAATTACTCTGTCATTGAAAGAGAATTCAAAGTTGCATGGAACTGTATAAGCAAGTTTGAGGTTTATCTGATAAATAAGCCTTTTCTCCTCAGAACTGATGCATCAGCCATGCAAAAGGTATTGACAAAGAATATTAAGAAGGCTGGAGAAGTGAAAATTGCAAGGTGGCAGGCCCTGTTTGCCAATTTTGATTTCTCCGTTGAACATATTAAAGGAAAAGATAATAGCCTTCCTGATTTTTTAAGCAGAGAATACATTGAGCAGAAAGAGGCACAAGTTTTGGTTGTTGTTACTGAATGGGAACAGGAGCGAAAGAGGGAAACAATGAGGATTGTACCAGATGAACTAGAATGGGAAACATATAAAAGAGACTGGAAACCCACATGGCAACTCAGAAATACGAAGGTCCTGGATGCCAATCTACAGCCTCATATGGATCTTCAGTTGTATGTACCAGAAAGAAACGTTTATCCCAAGGGAAGAGCATGGATACATGACATGGTCTACGACAAAGCCAGAAGAAATGCTGAGATCGCAAGGATAGCATTAGAACAAAACTTTCACGATATTTCTACCATATGGTATCATGGAGGGAAAAGTAGGGGTATCTTTGAAAGACATGTCTGCATATACCGAACCCATGATTTATGGAATGAACCTGGCCATATCAAAACCCATATGGTAGCAAGATGGCCCAGGAATGACCCTCAGATCATGTTTCCTGATACTGTCTTTGATTTTGCAGATTATAAAAGATTATGGTGGCAATTTCTTAATGTTGATGACCAAACAGAAACCCACTATACCAGGCTCAAATTCAGCACGGTCGGGCATTATCAAGGATATCAAAAAAATGAATGGCTCAGAGAACGGTGGAGAGACTACGGAGTAAATAAAACTGCGATGGATCCAGTAGAACATGAGAAATATTGCAAAAATATGGGAAAAACTTGTATCATGGATTGTAACACAGCATGTAACCATCTAGTTTATCATACTGTTAAGCAGATGGCAGACACTGAGTGGACAACTTACAAGGATGCTCCTTACAATAATTCCCTTGAAGAATATATGCAGGAGCACATGGAGTGGCTGGTCCTCACCAAAGTACAGCATCAAACCGTTCTAGGAAGGCCCATCATTGTCTGACAAATCTACACCAAAGCTTGGGACATCATGCAATACAAACAAGACAGATTTCCAGGACTTACAATCTTCTAATATGAACTAGTCACAAGGGCTAAATTGTGACCAGTTTTTCCGTGGATTTTTCTATTTAAAAATCTCCACAATGTAATATAATCTTTTCTTGTAGGCTTTAGTGCAAAAGAACCCACGGTGTTTTAGTCATGTCTGAATAACTTTTAGTACAAAGAATCTACTTTACAGGCAATATCGGACACGTTACCCGAAAGCAATTATTCGATCCATATAATGGACCCGAATTTTTGTGCGGATGTCGCTCTGGCAAAACTGAAAAGAAATGATTCCTTTTGCTTTAATTCTTTTCTTTGTTCCGACCCAGGACAATGTTTGTCCCCCCTTCTCTCCTATATAAAGAAGGGCAAGGCTCATTCTTTGGGCATCGGAGTATAGAGAGTTTAGAGTTTTGAGTGTTTTGAGTCGAGTATTTTCCTGCTCTGCATCTGCGGACCTGCACGCCTGATCTGCTTGCACCACGAAATTACTCAAGTCCATAGGTGGTTTGGAAGCCTGCGCACTAGTATGCTCAGTACTAGTGATAACCTAAAGTTGTTGAACCAGTAGAGAAGTCAATCAGTCGTTCTGTTGTATAAAAACTTCTGAGGCAGAGTCTGTCTGTCGCCAGTAAGCCTCTGGTATTACTTGATCTTTATGATCAATATACAGTCCAGTAAATGCGACAACAATCCATCTCTATAAAGAGTTTTCTTTCTGTAATTTATTTGAGCATATGAAAATAATATGAGTACACTATATTTCCGCTATTTGAGTATCACTGTGCGTTTATAAAATCTGCTGTGAGGAAGTCGTTCTGTTGAGTCTTCATCCAAAGTTTGCAGGAAGTTCGCCAAAGGATCGAAGGGACACTAAGACCGTGGAAGTCGTGGAAGGCGTTATGAAGGTCGCTAGAGTGTGAAAGATCTGAGTAGGTTCACCACTGGTTCACCAGGAGTTGGCCATCAACACTAACGACACAGCAAGTCGCAAGCTCGTGATAGGAGCCCCTGCGAAAATTGGTATCAGAGCCAGTAACTTCTGGTTCTAAAGGTTGGTACTCTAATCTAAATTACTCATAATCAGAATGGAATCATTTAGGAAATCTATTTCTTTCCACGAATTAGAAGAGAGAGACTCTCAGGCTGAGGAAAATCCTTTAAGAGATATGTTGGCAAGTAGTTCTAGTAGAACCTTAAATTTTGCAAAACTTACCTATGAAGAATCTCAGCCTTCTTCCCGATGGGAATTACCTCAGATATCCCCTTCTGAAGTCTATAGTGATTTAGCTCCCTTTCATTTAATTGTTGCATCTAGGATTAGCATCAAAGAATATGTTAGTCAGGTCCAAGTAAATTCAGACTCCATCCAAACAATATCCCTGTTGGATCCCAAAACTTTACAAGCTGAAGCAAAGAAATTGAAGAAAAACTATCTACATCTTGGTTGTATTAGGGTTGGAATCAATCCTTTAGTCCATAAAGGATTACATACTTTTTTTCTTGCAACAGTTCGAGACATGACTCACAATAAGTATATAGATTCCTTTATTGGTGGAATAGTTGCACCCTTGTCTGATGGCCCTGTGTATTTTGACTGCTATCCAAACTTTTCTGTGTATGTCTATGACGAAACCATTGCAGAGATCCTGCAACTGCAAATCCAGACAACAGGTTTCGATATGAAAAAGAATAGAAATAATGTAGCCATTCAGACTAAAGTTTTTCTGCGACACACCAATACCTTATGGCCAGCCATCCACCATACACCGAGCAGAGATTCCAAGTCTAGTGTTATTGTAAAAAGAGATCCCTGAAATCAAAAAGTTGAACATCATTTGATCAGATGGCAAGACTTGCAGTTTCCTACACATTGGGCGGTAGATAACCCCAAGCCAATAGTACCAAGAAATATTACTTCTGCAAATATTACTGAAACTCCTTCTGGTGTTATTATCTCTTTCTCGAGAAGATCTACCATTGACTGCCAAGGAATTGATATTGCTTGTAAATCCTCAAAGTATTACAGAGATCCTTCTGTTCTAGATACAGCTTGTTCCTCGTCTTCTTCCTGTAGACATAACCAGTTATATGAGTTAGCACAACTTGTAAATTATTCATCTCTAGAAGTAAAATGTCCAGAATGTCAAGACATCATTAATCTGCTTAACTTAGCTGAACAAAATGTACATTCATTCCATAATCCCAGAACTGGTGTCGCTCCTCCTTCTACTTCTATAAACCCGTGTTCGAATCCTAAGTGTTCTGACATCCCGTTTCCTCATGAGCCAAAACCTAATTCAGACCATGTTCTTATGATGCAAACAGTAGAAGAAGAAGATCCCAGGTTAACTGAGATGACCTGCTTGATGAGACCTGTGAAATCAAGATATGGCCTAGGGATACTTGAGCAGTCACAGTTGATACCAGAATGTAGGTTTAAACGAATTCCTGCTGATTGTAAGAAACCTGCAGTTATGGAAATGCATAAGTTCTTCTCGCTTATGGATGGATTCCTGAAATCATAGATCAGTACTAAGTGGATGAAGGCTATGCTTAACTGGGACTTATATACAAATCCCCAAGCAGAATAATTTGATCAGGCATACACCCCTGACCAGAAGAGGCAATATGCAAATGATTGGAAACATTACATGGAGGTGAACAATACATGGATTTCTTTCTATTCTTGGAAAGATAAGATTGCCCCCATAAATGTTTTTACTGGTGCTTCCTCCAGTACCACAGTCAATAAACATGGATGGACTGCATTAGACGGGTCACAAATTAAGACTCCTACCACATTTCCTCCATATAAAGGGATTGTTTTAGGAGAAAATGCCAATGCAGCCAAAGCTATCCCATTGGTCCAAAAAAATGATAATGCCTTAGGAATTGATGGAAGAATCCAAAAGGCTAGTAAGCAATTAAATTGGACCAATAAAGCTCTCAAAGTTCTGGAGATGAATGTAACAAAGATAGATGATGTAAAGAAGCAGATAGATATTGTACAGATTTCATTAAATAGTGTGAATAGTTGTTTAAATAATATGCAATTTGATTCTAGTATTTCTCATACTTATGCTAGAGAGTCACTGGACAAAATAGAAGAGGTAGGAGATAAATTAGTTGGTCACATTGACACAACTAAAACTCTTCTTACTGGATTAGCAGAAAAAATTGAAAAAGTTCAGTTGACAAAAGCTGAAAAACCAGTTCCAAATTCTTTTTTGATGAAAAGAAATATAAAGATTGAAAATTCAACCAGGAATATTCACAAGTTTCTTGCACTTTTCCCCAAAGAAACTATTTCTTCATCAGATGCTGACAAATCAGAACACATCAGCATTGCTTCTCTGTTCCAAGAAGTAGAGGCCGAAGCAGAAGCCAAAGAAATAGAGAAGAAATCTCAAGAGACACAAATTTTTCCCATCTATGAGCCCCTAGAACATAGATTTTCTAGGTATTCTGCTCCTGATATTGAAGGAAAAGGAAAGATGCCAGAAGCCCACACTTTCTTTCCTGATTCTCACAGGGAATGTAATATAGACAATATGAACGTTGGCCAGATACGCCAAATGATTGACATCATGTACACAGAATATAAGCTCATGTGTCTCGGAGGAAAATCAGAAATAGATGCTTGTAGAACTATCATTCAATGTTTTACAGGTACTCTCCTCAAGTGGTGGGAAACTGAGTCCTCTCCCAAGCTCATCGAAACAATGGAAGCAGAAGTTCTCAAGGATGAGAAAAGAGACAGTATCCACAATCCAGACGGCACAGTTATCAGCAATATGATCAGTGCACTAACATCAATGATTCTGGAACATTGGTGTGGAAGCGAAACAGAGATAGCCAATAAGCATGAGGTTATACTCATGAACCTCAAATGCCACAAGATGTCGCAATATGATGACTTCCATTGAGATTGGATGTAGTGAATCTACGAGGTAAAAGATTAAAAAAATCTGTTGTGGAAACAGGTATACCTCACTGCTCTCCCCTCAAAATTTGTTGATTATATCAGAATGAAGGAAGTCTTCTAGTTGCCGTTTGAATCATACACATGGGGAGAAATATATTCACACATCACAAAGACACTGGTAAGTCTTTGTACAAGCTCAAAAGTGAATAAATCTTTGGAGAAATTATCTAGGTTGCCAGATAGAAAGTCCATTTGTAGCAAGTATGGACTTACCATAGATGATCCTTTGGTAAAGAAAAGGAAGTCTAAGAAGAGAGCAAAAAGAGAATTCAGAGAGACTTTCTACAAGAATAAAAGAAGTTATCCAAAGGACAGAAGAAGAAAATATCCTGCAAAGGATAAAAATCAGAAGCATAAAAAGAAAGGATATTACAGGTATGTGCCAAACACTCATTATTATAATCCTTCAGATATCCATCTACACTCTGCTAGGCAAGAAAAATGGAACAAGATCACTTGTTGGTTATGTGGATAAAATGCGCATACAGCTTCAAGGTGCCCACAAGGGGAAGAATCAGAGATTAACAGAGGAAAGAAGACCGCTGACTATGCTCAAAAAGCCAAACAAGTCAAAAAAGAGCATAGAGGCCCTATTGTCTGCCTTAGATGTAAATCTGGGACTCATGTCACAGAAAGATGCCCCAATCTCACAATCAGAGATACAGCACAACAGCACCAGCTAGAAGAAACTTCTCTTAACTCTTTTAGCTCCTCTACAGAAGATGAACTACAAGCCAATATGGGTCAATATTCTGAATCAGATTCATCAGAATGCTCATGTACAGATTCAGATGAATGCGCTTGCCATGCCTTGTATGATGATGATTCTGATTATTCCAGCAGCTCAAGTGAAGAAGAGAGGGCAAAACCTCAAAAAGAAAAAGTACTTATGGCATCTGTAGATGAGGAAGCAGTATTAAAAATTCTGTCCCAGATTTCGTCTATGGAGGACGGTGACATGAAGAACAGACTGATTGAAGCTTTCACAAATCAGCTGAAAACTAAAGCTTCTAAGGAATTAGGGAAGAAACCATTATTTGTTGATGCATCCTATAAACGCAATACAAAGTCTTTTCAAATGAATTACCAAAAACCAGGAAGAGTAAGGTCACTTACTCTTGGTGAAGTAAGTGGTGAAATCCACCACATCAAATCCAAAATCTCTACAATCAAAGCTCAGATTGCAGAACTGCAGAAAGGCAAACAAGTTGCGGCTAGCCAGAAATATGAAGAAGAAGAAGAAGACGAGGATGATCCCTAGAACCAAGCTGCACATGCACAAGAGGTCCAGATTGCTGAAGGTATGCAAGATCCAAATTTTGGATTCAAGGACATGGATTATTTACTATTACCTATCAGCAGCATCATGTTAAGGTAAACATCTGTATTCAAGGAAAAAAAATTCAAATGATTGCATTATTAGACTCAGGTGCAGACATTAATATCCTTAATATGAAGAACATTCCAGCCAGATATTGGGTCTCTGCTGAAAGAAAGGTTGTGGGTCTTGGAAATAAGAAGCTCTGGTATGAAGTTCCAAGAGCTTCATTGTGTTTTGATTCACATTGTGTATATATGAAGTTTGTTGTTGCAGATATTCTTGTTGATTGTATTTTAGGAAATATATTTCTTGTTGCAGTTGAACCACATGGTTCAGCCAGGCTGAAAGGAGGAAGATCTGGTTACTTTATCTCAATCCCCACATCAAGAGGCAAAAAGAAGAAGATTGTACTGCCTTATGTTTCCAGTCCAAGGGTCTCTACTATGGTGCAGGCAATGTAGAAGTTAGATAAGGAATAATCCTTACTAACAAACCTCAAAGATATGAAGAGTGTTAAATTGGCAACTAGGGCCAAACTCCATGTGGATCAGCTTATTTATGTCAGCTGATATTTTTATTGGATCCCTCTCACCGAGAGGTGTAGGATCGATCTAAAGATCATCCGATTCCGATAAGTATTTATGGAGATATGAATTTATTTTGGTTATGTAATTATTGTCAAGCCGACCAACGCTTGTAGGCTCTAGAAGCCCAACCGACGTGTCTATTCATTATCCACATTTTAGTATAAATAGATGAGGATTTGTTATCATTTTGTATGTGTATTCTTGGTGTGATCTCCTCTACATGTCTTTGGGTTTTGAGGAGAGACACTAAGAATATACGCTGGCCCTAAACTACAGCCACGTGATGCCCTAGCATGCTGTGAACCACAGGCTTATATGGAAATATAATACACTATCCAGAAGTCTCATACACAGGCCCTAATCTACGTAGTCAAGGAGGCTCCCATATACGCATATCAAGAAGACTTATATGCTGTTCATAATGGAGACAAATACGCAGATCAGGAAGACTCATATGCTGTTCATAATGGAGACAAATACGCAGATCAGGAAGACTTTAAACACTGTTCATAATGGATATTATACACTGGTCATTATGATTGCTATACGCTGTTCTTATACGCTGTTTTGGAAGTCATTTATATGCAGGGCAGAGAGACTCCCTACATGCAGTAACAGTCATATGGAACAGCCCCGGTCATAACCGCAGTCACGAGGAGATGAAGCCGCAGTCATGAAAAGAGGAGCTGCAGGGTTTGACTGCACCTGGTTTGGGTTTTAGGTGCAGTCACACTTAAGATCTGAAGGTAGTATCCACAGCAAAGTCTGAGCATGACAAACTCGGCATTCTTGTGAATGAATCTGCCTGGACATATATATATTTGCTATCTCAGACATACATATATTCTCTGCCTAGATGGAAAGTAGATCTCGGTGGATCTACTTCAGTCAATGTGATTCAGAACTCTTACTGTCCTCACTGTCTCAGCCTAATGGAGATCACAGTGATCCTAAAAGTGCTATCTCAATATCAACATATAGATATACTATAATTACGATGAAGAGAATTTCGGTGATGACTGTGTCTACTGCAGCCCTAACATAATAAAGTACAGCAGGATAAGATCATGGTCACTCTTACCATCCTCATTGGCTAGGTCTAATGAAGATCATAGTAATCCTGTAGTTGCTCAGCATTGATGTGATCACATTGGAGAGTATTTAAGTGATCACTGTGTCTACTACATTCTAAGCATAATCTTCAGCGATAAAATGCCATCTGTTAGAACAGCATGATGCATGGGCAACATGATAAAGATCATGGGCAGCTCAGTGATGTATGAGAAGCTTGAGCAGCATGATGTAGATCATGGACAGCATGATGTATGGACAGTGTGATCATGAGCAGCATGTTGGTGCTACACTGTAAGGTACAGCGAATGGACGAGATGCTGGACGATGATAGGTGAAGGAGTCACCTTGAGAATCAGTTGAAGCAGAATGTCTTCAACTGATCTCATCGTTATACGAAATAATCTATGTTAGATCTAGATAAGTCAAAGTGTTGACTTCTATTGTAAATGTACTCTCTCTCTCTCTGCTGAACTTTGAAGATAAAAGAAGATTTGATCAAAGGGTTT
>APFE031541156.1:11655-42236 GCA_000404065.3 Pinus taeda | reverse complement strand
CTCCTCCCCCTCCTCCTCCTCTCACTTAATCCTCATCACCCCCATCCTCTGACTTTGCCTTCTCTCCACCTCCACCCTTGCCTCCTCCTTCTCCTCCTCTACCTCACACTCATCCTCCTGCTCGTCCACCTCCCTCACTCTACATCCTTCTCCTCCTCCTTGTCTGTCTCCTCCTCCTCCTCTTGCTTTGGCTCTGCCCCCTCCTCCTACTTTGCTTACCCTCCCCCTACTCGCTCCTCAGCCTCTACCTCCACCCCCTCCTCCTCCTCCTCTACTGCCTCCTCCTCCTCCTCCTCCTCCTCCTCCTTTGCCTCCCTCCTCCCCACACCTCCTCGTCCTTCTCCTTCTCCTCCTCCTCCCTTCCCTACCCGTGCCTCCTTTGTTTCCTCTTGCCTCCTCCTCCGCCCCTTCACTCCCTCCATAATCACCCTTCTCTTTCCTCCTCCCTTCCCTGGACCCTACTTCTTCCTCCTGCCCCCCCAATCCTCCTCTTCCTTCCTCCTTCCTCCTTCCGCCTCTGCCTCCACCCCCCCTGCACCCTCCTCACCTCCTCCTACCACTTCCGCCTTCCACCCCCTCTTCTTACCCATTGCCCCCCTCCTCCTCTTTTCTTGTTTGCCTTCCTTCCGAAATCTCCTCCCCTTCCTCACACCCCTCCTCCTACACTGTCACCACGTCCACCACCCTCTCCGTCCTCCCCCTCCCCTGCCGCCACCTCCCGCCCCTCCTGCTCTGCCTCCTCCAACTTCCCCTCCGCCTCTTGTGCCTTCTCTGCCTCCTCCCCATGCCACACGTGTCTCTTCACCGTTGCATCCTCCTCCTCCTCCTCCTCTACACATATCACCCCACCTTCCTTCCTCTCACTCTCTTCCCCACCCTCCCCTTCGTCTCTCCCCTTTCTATGCCTCTCTCTCCCACTCCCTTTCTCTCTTCCCCACTTCCTCCTCTTTATCTCTCCCCTTTCTCCCCTTCCCTCTCCCTTCCCCTCTCCGCCATTGCCTCCTTCATTAATTTCCCTCTACCCGACCCACTCCATCCCTCCCTCTCACACTCCCACTGCCTACCACCCTTCTAGGCTTCATCTCTTCCCACCACCATTTCCCTCGCTCACTCCCTTTTTCCCGGATCAAATCTTTCAAAATATCTACAACACATTATACTATTATACTCAAATAATCTTAAAAAAAACAATATATTATTACATTAAATAAAGTTCACAAATCCAATAAACAAATATATCATCACTTATAAGACTATTTTGTGAAATAAATGAATATAGTTTTACGATATATTTAATTTTATATTATAATTGTTATTTTGTTAGATTTTCTTTAAATAATATTAAAATATTTGTATAAATAATAACCCAACATTAATAACAATATATCCTAATTGTTTTCGAATTCTAAATATTAAAAAACAAAATCTACAATATAATGAAAATATCATATAATAGTATACTGAATAATAAATAAAATAATTGATTTAATAAAACATCTATAATATATAAAACAATTTAAAAACAATTATCATTGTCTTTGTAATATTAAAAAACACCTTTTCTAAAATATCATCCCTAATATGTCATCGCGAATTTAAATTTTTTTATATAAAATATGCAAATATTTATTGTGTAAAGTGTTTAAAAAGTCCTTTAAAATCTAGACTGGAGAAGAGTTTGTAAAAAAAATAAAAAAATTGTCGGGTTTACACCTCCCATTTATACTCTCTGGCATGTAAGCTACTCATATTCACGGAATATGATTCTTTCTTTATCCTAAACGGTTGTTATGAAATGTATTTCAGTTTAATTTAACAATGTGTTTTTATATTGCAAGGTGAACTCAAGAAGAGTTATACGGCTTTGACGCCCTTAAAAGCTGAACTCAAGAAGAGTTTATGACAAAAACAAGAGGTGCCTAAGTTTACAACGTCCCATTTATACACTGAAGAATGTAAGTTTATAATGTCCCATTTATACACTGAAGGATGTAAGTTGCTCATATTCGTGGACGTAGCTTGTCTCAGATTTGTATAGCAAACCTGAAGAAAAATATAAATGAAAACATATAACATAGAAAGAGATTGGTACAGTATAATCCTGAGACTCTAAACTGCATGTTCCTAACATAGAAAGAGAAATTTCGGTGGTTTTAAGCCGGGCATAATGTTCAAAGTAATAGTAACACAAAGCAACGATCAACACAGAATTTTAGGAATAAGATAAATGCATAGAAGTAGGAACACAAAGCAACATTAAACATAGAAAAATTGAGGAATAAAAGTAATATAGAAAGGTGAGAAACACAGTCGAACACACTGAAAATATGATATGGTAGACATAAGCATTATATTTGTTATTGTTATTATAGAAAAGTTAAAGTATGAATGGTAATTGCATATCTATTTACCTGTTATGATTGATAGAGGGTCGGACCAACTCTGTTTGTCACAATTCTCCAAGGATGAAAGTATGCAACCGCAGCTACTTGGGTAGACAATAACATTTAATAACACATAAAAAATCAATTAAGCTTACACGAAAATTTCAAAACAAAATACTAAAAAACACAAAACATATGTTTCCTTCCATGAAATCTGAGGTGAAAGCTCAAATCTAAGTGGAGAAAAGTTTAGCATAACAGGAATGAAATCATACCAGATTTTTCCATGGAAGAAAAGCTTCGTCTCCATTCATCCAAAGCTTTTGGATAGCCTCTGAGCAACATAAACCACAGAGAAACTGTAGACATCACCTATATAAAAACACACAACAAATATACAGAGATCGGCCATCCACACGACCCACCTATAGTTCAGAGTGCTAAAGATATGAGAGGAATGAAATGAATGCTTTAGAACTGTATGTGGTTTTATAGACAAATGAGGCACTCATCGGTTACCGTTCGTAGGAAATTTAAAATCAGTTACCAGAACTTCCAAACCATTCTGCACATCGGAATAACAAGAAAGGCATTCTACATGTTGGAATAATAAGAAACAAAAGTTTGATAAGGATGTGGTGTGATGGAATGAACTACTTGATTGTGTGACGGTTTTGTAGGCATGCGCACGGAGGGAGCAGGGACCACATAATCGACATGCTTAATGAAACTTACATCGTTATTGGCCTTTTTCGCATTACATGCACATCGCAACGGTTAGTTCAGAAATTTGAAATCTTTGATTGGCATTTCAAATGACATTTCAAACTGGACAGGTATTCTGCCCTCCGGAATTCTTGGTCGGACGTCAATTTTGACGGCGATCAACCTGAAATAGCTTTTTTGATACATACGCAGGGAGGGACTGGGGACCACGGAACCACATGCTTTTCATGGTCGTGTTAACAGATGATGGTACTCGAAAAAGGCCGATGCAATCTACAGGGAAGTTATGTTGACATTACCCCATTTCGATTACATTTGAGCTGTAGTGAAATTATTATAAATAATTCTCCCGAATATTTATACGGTGATGCATATGAATCGTTTTCTTTATTTGCTTCATTTTACTTTCCTTTTTAAGCATGCCCCTTTTCCTTTTGATTTTGGCAATGTTATTGGGAGTGAATCGTAATAATGTTATATTTTTTTAGATATATAAATTTAATTTAATCACTAAAATAACACTAAAACTAAACCACTAAAAAACATCTAAACTAAACTAAAATTTACTTTGATATTCCCTTTACTTATAAATGTTAATTTAATTGTGAATTAACAAATCATTGAGATTTATAAATTTTAATTTAATTGTGAAATAGAAGATTATTGACATTTATTTCATCATGGTGCATAATTGTTTTTAAGACTATTTATAAATATGAAACACATCAACTAGAAAATTAGAGCTTACCAAAATTATTGAAAATATAACTAGCATTTGCACCAGATGTTGCAAAGGAAATGTCGTAAGGCATAAATTGAAGAACACAAATACAACAAAAGAATACTTCGATAAAGAATAAAAATATATTGAACGCTCAAATCAATGCCCCATTAACTGGAACCACTTAGTAGACATATCTATCAACATTAGGATTATACACAATGATCAAGAAATTTCCCATATACAAACAACACCTTCCACAAGAACCTTTTGTCACATCCACATTTTAAAAAATGCTTTGGAACGTGATTGGAATCTCCCATATTGCCTTCTTCATTATGCAGATAAATCTTCCATATTGTTATTTTCATCATGAATATTGTTAGTTCATTGTAGTAAAGTGTTAGTGTGTTAAATTTAATACTATAAGTTCGGAAAGCGAAAAAAATTCCTCAATTAGCATAATATGCATTTTTCTCTCAACCATGCATAAAATGAATTGTTAAAGAACAAGATATCATTTTAGTTTTGTATTCTAGGAATATACTAAAGCTTTAGGAAGCTTGATGAAATAGTTGTATACAATAAAGGATTATTAAAGAATTTGAAAAGAATGACTAAAGAATTTGAGAAGGAACAATTGTGTAAATTAAGAGATCAACTAAAGAATTAAAATTTGAACATAACTCGGTAAGCAACAACCTCATCAGTTTTAATTCTTTTGTAAAGATCATTCCCATTAAAGAAGCCCTACAACAATTGTTGTGATTTGAGAATTCCCACTAGCCAAAATAATATCATGGATGAATCTCTTGCCATCTTAGCATCATAATCAACAAAACCAAAACACTCTCTCTTCACACACTCAGATGAGAACACCAAGCTTGTCAATTGAGTATGTAGGAAAGACCTATTTCTTCTTTCAAGGAATGGTTGTGTTTCTGGGAATAAAAAAATTCATAACACTTCTGACTTTATTGTGATCAAGT
The DNA here is from genome assembly GCA_000404065.3 of Pinus taeda. Classification (NCBI taxonomy): domain Eukaryota; kingdom Viridiplantae; phylum Streptophyta; class Pinopsida; order Pinales; family Pinaceae; genus Pinus; species Pinus taeda. The sequence goes on along the minus strand of APFE031541156.1, from coordinate 37,416 downwards.
CAAGAAGTAATAGGTCTTGTACATCCATTGCCTCCTCCACTTAGAATGGCAGCTTGCAATGCAAAAGCAACAACCACATCAGTGTTAATGCTTTTGTTGAGCTCATTCCCATTAAATAATTCCTGCAACAACTATTGTTCTTTGAGAATTTCCACTAACCAAAACAATGTCATGGATGAATCTCTTACCATCTTAACATCATAATAAAGAAAACCAAAACACTCTCTCTTCATACCCTCAAATGAGAACACCAAGCTTGTCTATGTAGGAAATACCTATTTCTTCTTTCTAGGAATGGTTGTGTTTCTAGGAGTAAAAACATTCATAACACTTCCTTTTGTCTTGTGACCAAGAGAAAGAGGAGCAACATCAAAAAGTAACAGTTCTTATACTCCCATTGCCTCCTCTTAGAATGGAAACTTGCAATGCAACTCCATAAGCAACAACCTAATCATTGTTAATGCTTTTGCAGAGCTCATTCCCATCAAAGAAGTCCTGCAACAACTATTGTGATTGGAGAATTCCCACTAACCAAAACAATATGATGGATGAATCTCTTACCATCTTAGCATGTCAAACACTTTTCTATAGGCTCCATGCACTTTGCAAATAGATTTGCTTTCAGCTCTTCAGACCTAGCTTTAATTATTGTTGAATAAAAGCCCATGCCTCCATATAATGAATCAATAAATGTGGTTGTCTGAGCAGTGGATGAAAAAGACCTCCTCAACAACAACATTTAGATGCTCATGCCAAGCAGTTTATCAAGACCAAAATCTAGTTCAATGGTTCAATCCATTCACACATAATTTTCGACATATATGATCTTGTTGAGTATAGGTCACGTTCCAATCAGGACTGACTTCATTCTCAAATCCGAAATCCATGCACAAATACCCGTAGAAGTCGGTGGTTAATGTAGTCTATCTTAGACTGCGAACTGAATAATCTTCATTACTCTTTTTTATGTTTTTCTACCCAAAATTGAAAGTAAAATTGGTCTACATTGCTATGCAGCTTCGTAGGCAACTGCCTCATTAGGGTTAATGCTTTTGCAGATCTGATTCTCATTAAAGAAGTCTTGCAACAAATGTCGTACTTTGAAAATTCCCTCCTTGGGCTTTGGTCTTTGTCAAGGGCTGGCAATTTTTATGGATATGTTGTTGTTGAGGAATATGATGAGATGTGCTATATTTACAGTTTCTTTCTTTTTTGATAAGGCTACAGTAAACTAAAATGGTAAAATAGAAATATCATATTGAAAAATTGAAGTTTAAAATTTAGCTAGGTAAGTAAAAAATTGGGATATCTGAGGAATTTTCTTCATCTGAGGCATTTCCTCCCATGTTTCCACTATGTTGCCCAAGGAGGTGTTACAAATTTTGGGGATGGAAACAGTAGCATCGTACTATTACCGTGAAATCCTATACAGGTTACTTCACCAACTACATGTTGACCTGTTATAGGCATACCTCCATGAATTCTACCTTGAAGCCCACCACATATGATGTGCATCTGGAAATTAAAGATATCGGAGCCTTAGTTATGTCAAGGTCATACATCAGACAGTCTCCAAAAATATTTGGGAAATAACACCGTGTTTCTTCCTTAAGTTTGTGGCAGTAGGATAATCAACAAAACCAAAACACTCTCTCTTCATACACTCAGATGAGAACACCAAGCTTGTCAATTGAGTATGTAGGAAAGACCTATTTCTTCTTTCAAGGAATGGTTGTGTTTCTGGGAATAAAAACGTTCATAACACTTCCGATTGTATTGTGACCAAGTGAAAGAGCAACAACATCAAGAAGTAACAGGTCTTGTACATCCATTGCCTCCTCCACTTAGAGTGACATCTTGCATTGCAACTCCGTAAGCAATAACCTCATTAGTTTTAATTCTTTTGTAAAGATCATTCCCATTAAAGAAGCCCTGCAACAATTGTTGTGATTTGAGAATTCCCACCAACCAAAATAATATCATGGATGAATCTCTTGCCATCTTAGCATCATAATCAACAAAACCAAAACACTCTCTCTTTGCACACTTAGATGAGAACACCAAGCTTGTCAATTGAGTATGTAGGAAAGACCTATTTCTTCTTTCAAGGAATGGTTGTGTTTCTGGGAATAAAAAAATTAATAACACTTCCAGCTTTAGTGCGATCAAGTGAGGAAGTAACAGGTCTTGTACATCCATTTCCTCCTCCACCTAGAATGGCAGCTTGCAATGCAAAAGCAACAACCACATCAGTGTTAATGCTTTTGCAAAGCTCATTCCCATTAAATAATTCCTGCAAAAACTGTTGTGCTTTGAGAATTTCCACTAACCAAAACAATATCATGGATGAATCTCTTACCATCTTAACATCATAATAAGGAAAACCAAAACACTCTCTCTTCATACACTCAGATGAGAACACCAAGCTTGTCTATGTAGGAAAGACCTATTTCTTCTTTCTAGGAATGGTTTTGTTTCTGGGAATCAAAACATTCATAACACTTCCTTTTGTATTGTGACCAAGAGAAAGAGGAGCAACATCAAGAAGTAATAGTTCTTATACACCCATTGCCTCCTCTTAGAATGGAAACTTGCAATGCATCTCCGTAAGAAACAACCTAATCATTGTTAATGCTTTTGCAGAGCTCATTCCCATCAAAGAAGTCCTGCAACAACTGTTGTCATTCGAGAATTCCCACTAACCAAAACAATATCATGGATGAATCTCTTACCCTCTTAGCATGTCAAACACTTTTCTATAGGCTCCATGCACTTTTCAAATAGATTTGTTTTCAGCTCTTCAGACCTAGCTTTAATTATTGTTGAATAAAAGCCCATGCCTCCATATAATGAATCAATATATGTGGTTGTCTGAGAAGTGGATGAAGAAGACCTCCTCAACAACAACATTTTGATGCTCATGCAAGCAGTTTATGAAGACCAAATCTAGTTCAATGGTTCAATCCATTCACACATAATTTTCGACATATATGATCTTGCTGAGCATAGGTCACGTTCCAATTAGGACTGACTTCATTCTCAAATCTGAAATTCATGCACAAATACCCATATAAGTTGGTAGTTAACGCAGTCTATCTTAGACTGCGAACTGAATAATCTTCATTACACTTTTTTATGTTTTGCTACCCAAAAATGAAAGTAAAATTGGTCTACATTGCTATGCAGCTTCGTAGGCAACTGCCTCATTGGGGTTAATGATTTTGCAGATTTCATTCTCATTAAAGAAGTCTTGCAACAACTGTTGTACTTTGAAAATTCCCACCTTGGGCTTTGCTCTTTGTCAAGGGCTGGCAAGTTTTATGGATATGTTTTTGTTGAGGAATAGGATGAGATTTTCTATATTTAAAGTTTTTTTCGTTTTCGATAAGGCTACAGTAAACTAAAATGCTAAAATAGAAATATCATATTGAAAAATTGAAGTTTAAAATTTAGCTAGGTAAGTAAAAATTCGGATATCTTAGGCATTTTCTTCATCTGAGGCATTTCCTCCCATGTTTCCACTATGTTGCCCAAGCAGGTGTTACAAATTTTGGGGATGGAAACAATAGCATCGTACTATTACTGTTAAATCCTATACAGGTTACTTCACCAGCTACATGTTGAATTGTTATAGGCATACCTCCATGAAATCTAGCTTGAAGCCCACCACATATGATGTGCATCTAGAAATTAAAGATATGGGAACCTTAGTTATGTTAAGGTCATGCATTAGACAGTCTGCAAAAATATTTGGGAAATAATACCGTGTTTCTTCCTTGAGTTTGTGGGAGTAGGATAATCAACAAAACCAAAACACTCTCTCTTCATACACTTAGATGAGAACATCTGTGTATGTTTCAGGTTGTTGAAGAGATTGATGGTGGGTACCCATTTGTTTTTATTATTGCACTAGGATTGATTCAACAACGTACTAATCGAAATATGCGGTTTTGAGTGTGTTCTCAAAGAATCCGTGAACCCCAAATCTGCGGTTTTGAGTGTATTCTCAAAGAATAAAGATTTCGAATACGTCTTGAGGGAATTTTGCTGGGATTGATATGCTCCAAGTTGGGTGTCTGCATTGAATGATTTTGGTCTTTGATATGCTAGATACGTTGAAGACATTTTGAGGTTATTGGTATTGTTCTGCTGCAAGTTGGGTTTTTTCATTGAAGAATTTGGGCTATTAATATCATGTTCAAGCAGGGATCTAACCGGTATCCGAGATCCAAGGGATTCAAGGTCAAGCATGCGTTTCAGATAGCCTTACTGGTTGCTGTGAGCATATGGTTGTTGTATCAGGTTAAGCATTCTCATGATAAGAAGCAGGCATATCAAAAACAGGCGTCTGTGAACGCTGAGGCCAGTGGTGATGGTGGCAACGGATGGAACAGTGATGTATTTGGGCATAAAGGGAAAGTGGAAATCCCTCAGGATGTTGGTGATACTATGGATTTGGTGAAGCATGAAGGAAATACTAAGGAGGAAGAGGAGACCGTGGATCAGCATGAGACGGTGGAGGAAAATGGTAATGAAGATCATGGTAGTGGAGATGATGAGCTAGATCGCCACGAGGATGAAAAGACTGAAGAAGAGAGTTAGGAGGAGCATGAATGAATTAGAGAGAATGCCATGAATAATGAAGCAGGGAAGGAGTCAGAGGCAGTGGAAGAGGAACGAAATGGTGATGTGGGAGCCAAGTTTGCGCGGATGAAACAGGAAAATGGGGATACAGAGGAATCCCCAGAGGCTAAAGATGAACATAATGAGAGCCAGGCGGAAATCCCAGAGTCTAAAGATAAAGAGCACGACAATGAGCAAAGTCTTGAAGACAAAAGTGCTGAAAACCAGACTGAACATAACGAGAGCGAGGACGAAATTGCAGAATCTAAAGATAAAGAGCACAACAATGCTGAAAATCAGACTGAAGACAACAATGCTAAAAATCAGAATGAACATAATGAGAGCGAGGATGAAGTTGCAGAATCTAAAGATAAAGAGCACATCAATAAGCAAAGTCTTGAAGACAAAAATGCTGAAAATTAGACTGAAATTGGACATGGATTGGATCATCCTCTTGCCATTGGCTTGAGAGGACGTGGAAATGAATTCTATAGAGTCTGTCAAGTCACTCGAACAGTTCTTGAAAAAAATGAGACTGCTTCCTCAAATCTTAGTTTTGAAGGAGAAAATGTTAAGGAAACGTTTTCAGGTATAATGAATATTGAGGAAGTTGTTCCAAAACAAAATGAGATTAGCAGTTTGGATAGCGGTAAGGATGGTGCTGTGGTTGATCCAAATATAGCGCAAGAAGGCAAGAAACTAGAAGAAAAGAATCAGGAAACCAATGCCACTCATAGCGATTCTGTTCAGGATACGAAAGCAGAAGCAGATGGCAAGAAACAAGAATAAATAACAAAGAAGTTATTATAGGTGAAGAACATGAAATTGTTAGGGAAAATAATGCAACAACCAAACATGACATTCAGGTAGACTCAGATAATGGGTTCCATGATTCGGAAACTTCAGAATCAGAGCATGGGACAGACGGACTGGTTAGACCAAGTCGGCTAACACTGAGCGTGTTTCTTTTGTAGATCAAGGCATAGCAGAGGGTGAGATAGGAGTGCCTCACGGTGCAATGTCAGAAGATGCCAAAGGCCTTACTTCATTGGACCAAGATGAAGCAATTGTTGAGCATAATTTACCTATAGATCATGAAACCACATGTGATACTGATAAAGCTTCTGAAGGCGATGCGATTTCAGCCTCTTTAGAAAAAAATTCAACCATGGAATCTGTACATTGCGATGCTGGAGATGCTATTTCTCAGGATATTCTAGAAGAAAATGAAGTGGGTGATCATACAGACCTCGGAACTTTACCTGAGGGTGAGGCCGAAGGGCAGACCACAGAGGAACTTTCTGTGCAGTGAATGTTCGATCTACTAATAAATCTTTTTCATCAGAAAATATCTGGCCTGCAGCGATAAAGCTCAAGTAATGCATGATCCACCGAACCGCTTCTGCCACATATGAAACTATTCGACCTCATGCCAAATGAAATGCCCAAACCGTTTGGGCAACTCTTTTGAATGAATGGCTAAAATTGTTGCAATCGTCTAACATATAATTGTGTGGATTACAAGATGACAGGTAGGCAGAGAGGGGATTTGATTTTAGAGGGAAATGCCTTACAACGTAAATATGATGAAAAAAGACAAAGGGATTCCAAATGATATACATAAATAGGACGCAAAAAAACTATCATGTCTCTTTCCACTAAGACACGAAGTAAGACGCCTGAATGCTGTGATATAATAATGAGCTTGCTACTTACTAATTACTTGCTAAGTTGCCAGACATCCAGTATGCACATCTCCAACTTTTAAGTGTGTTGGCACAAAGGTTTTGTTGCTCTATGGTTGTGCAAGATTGCTCTCTACTTCAAGGGAACTTTCATTATTTTCGACAGCGATAACGTTACTACCTTGACTAATAATCACCTCGTTCACAAAAATTAAATCATCAAAAAACTGAAAATAGATAAAAATACGATTCCATTGATCATCATCGACTAATGAAAGGGTTGCAGTGTATCAGTTCTCCAGTCTAGCCATATAGTTGCTTTGTTTGACTGTAGTTCTACCCCATCAAGTTTAAAACTGACCAGTTCACAGTTGTTTAGCGTAGCAACCAAATCTTGAGTTTTAGTGTTAATCTTGAGTTTTAGTGTTCGGAACTAATTCCACAGTAGCCATTTATGAATCACGTTTCGAGTCTATAGCAAGACTCGTCATCATCGTTCAGCTGCTTGAATGTTATGTCACTGAATGCCAGATGATAAATATACTGGATCCAAGCTTTAGTTTTTGAACAACTCAAGTTTGGTCTCTTCTTGTATCCGGTAACACCATCCTATGCAACATCTGAGTCATCCCTGATGGAGGAATTGTCAAAGGTTTCACAGTTTATTTTTATGATAATAAATTGCAGAGTTCATGTTCATTTACAGTTCAATCTTGTTGCTTGTCACTTCGCTCCCTTTCTTTGAATCTTTCCATCTGTATTTTCATCAGACTATCTATCAGAATAGAAAATATTGACTGCCATCTTGCTTTTATTGCCCATATTCATGGCATCAACTTATTGTAAAATGCACATATATGTCCAAATATTGGGTTATTTTGAAAATTGAATCGAGCTTAAGTTGTATTCACGCTTGTGCTTGTTCCCTCTTACAATTACTATTACCCAAAAAGTATGCAATGTTTTGTTTCTAGGTTGTTTTAACATTTTATTCATAATTAGTTCCCCCCCATAGTGGTTCCCTAAGTTATTATTTTGGTTACCTGACAATGTTCGGCTTCAACGAGGGCATTCTGTAGTGAATAAGCGTATGGGAGTTATCAGATGGGATCTCTACAATATGGTTTAGCGTTAGTTACGCTGCATAAGTACTTCCAGAGAGAAAAAAAATATATTACTAGTAATCACCACAAGAACACAATCCGTCTCTAAAATGATGGAAACGATTGGGGTCCCTCACAATAATTTCTCGACTAACAATTTTCGAGACATACTTTATGGCACTGTGGCAATCGCCACAAACTCAAAGGTTCTTGGTAATCTGAATTTTTGCCGCCGGGTCTGTTCTTAGAAGCCCAAAAGCAATTGCCAGCTTCTCACTGTGGGTACCAATGATGAATTCTTTATCATCGTCTTCCACATCATGCAAAACAAAGATCCTGTCAGCCACATCACCTACCTTCTTCATCTGCTCCAACAAGCTTTCCCACATTGCATAGATTTCCTCTGATTGTGGGTGTGATTTGTCTCCCACAAGGAATGAATGATTGTGGGTTCAATCCAGCTGCATCCTGGACATTTTATTAATCCCCTGTCCTTTATCATTGCTCTCACCTTTGCTACACCGTCCCACCGTCCAACTGTAGCATAAATATTGGATAGTAGTACATAATTTCCAGCCTTTTTTGGCTCTAACTGAAAAAGGTGATCTACTGCACATTCTACTAGCTCTATATTACGGTGAGTTCTGCAGGCACCAAGCAAGGTTCCCCAAACACCAGCATCGGGTTCCAATGGCATATTATTAATTAATATTTCTACCTCATCTAAACGCCCAGCGCGGCCAAGAAGGTTAACCATACAAGCATAGTGCTCCAGCCTGGGCGTGATGCAATATTCTCGACTCGTGCAGTCAAAGCATTGTCAACCTTCATGCACAAGGCCTGAATGGCTGTAAGCAGTCAAAATACCAATGAATGTGATATGGTCCGTTTCATGCCTCTCTGTTGCATACGAGAAAAGAGTTCAAGAGCTTCATCACCATGCCCATGCATCCCATAACCCCCAATAATGGCATTCCATGAAATCAAGTCTCTCTTTGACATTCCATCAAAGAATTGTCGAGCAATCTCTATGCTCCCACATTTAGCATACATATCGATGAGAGCAGTACCCATAGGCACATCTACCTCAAATCCATTTCTAACTACATAGTCATGGATCCACTTACCTTCTTCCAGAGCTGCTAAATGGCCGCATGTCGGGAGCACGCTCAACAGGGTAACCGCGTTGAGCGTCACTTGGGGTAGTAGTTGCATTTGATGAAAGAGTTCCAAGGCCTCATTGGCATGTCCATTTTGAACATAACCCGCAATCATGGCATTCCATGAAACCACATCTATTTTAGACATTTTTTCAAACAGCTGTCGTGCATAGTCTATGTTCCAACATTTGGCAGATATATCAACAAGGGAAGTGCCCACATTCACATATGAATCAAGTTCATTTCTAACGATGTAACTATGGATCTCCTTACCATGTTTCAGAATCTCCAAGCGGGCACAGATGGGGAGCACGTTCACAAAGGTTACTGCATCAGGCTTTATGCCTTCAACTTGCATTTGACGAACTAGTTCTAACGTCTCCTCAAGATGTCCATTTTGAGCATATCCTACAATCATACCATTCCATGAAACCACATTTCACTCAGACATTTTATCAAACACTTGGCGTGCATCCTCAATACTCTCACATTTAGCGTACATATCAATAAGTGCAGGGCCCACATACACATCACATTCCCGTCCACTTCTAATTATCTGATAATGAATCTCCTTGCCCTCTTGCAGAGCCGATAAGCCAGCAGAAGCCTTCAAAACAAACGGATAAGTATAACCATCTGGCTGGGTACCTTCATTTTGCATTTGGTAATAGAGGTTAATGGCCTCGTCATAGGGGCCATTCTAAGCATACCCTTTGATCATAGCATTCCATAAGAAAACATTCCTCTTTTTCCATTTATCAAAAACCAGGCATGCGTTCCCCCGATTCCCACATGCGGCATAAAAATTAACAAGTTTCGTTGCTAGAAAAACATCTTGTTCAAATCCTCTAATCAGAATGTGGGTGTGGACTTATTGAGCTTGTGGAAGTGCCTTGATCTTGATATGAGTACAGACATGCAAGAGAGCATGGTAGATGTCAGAGTCCAGTCTAAAGCCTTGCTGGTTCATGACATTTATGGTGGGAAATGCATCCATTAGTTTACCGTGACTAAAAAGAGCAATAACATAAGTTTTTGCTTGTGATATCCAGTTGGGTATTTACGCTTCAGCAGAAGAAAGAGAATGAAGCCTAAGGATTTGAGCATGACCATTGGCCATCTAATGTAGTAGTTTAACCTTCACAGGTTTCCTCCATCATAGCACCACATAAAAACCCCTTCTTCTGTGTCCAACTCTGCATGAAGTAGGATAAAAAATATTCATAACTGCACTCATTCAAGAGAAATTTCAACAAAAATTTCAATATTTTGTCAGAGTTCCATTTGAGTGACGTTTCAAGTCATAATTCCTTCATGCCCTAGGAATTTTCACTTAATCGTAGTTTTAGGTTATAATTCTGGCTTGCTCTGACTGCCATAATTCCTCCATGCTCGAGGGATTTCAGTCGATCAAAGTTTCAGATTATCATTCCTTCATTCTCTAGAAATTCTGAGGGTTTGTGAATCGAGTCCAAACCCTTAACCTTGGAGTTCTGTCAGTTGATCCCGACCTAGAACCTCTGAAACTCTAAAACATTTAATCAAACGACATTTCAGAATTTAAATTTTTTTTTTTGCTACTTAGTTTCAGCACCTCATTCTTCTGTGCATAGAGAATTTGAGAGTTTGTGAATCGATTCCGACAAATAACCTCGAAAGGAAGGCACGTGGATTAACATTCAATCGAGAACCTCCATATCGTACACTGTAATATACCAAACAAAGGTTTGAATATTTTTGTTTTTCCTTAAGTAATGCATTATCCACCGAACCGCTTTTGTCGCATATGAAACTATTCGACCTCATGCCAAATGAAATGCCGAAACTGTTTGGGAAACCCTTTTGAATGAACGGTTGAAATTGTTGCAATCGTCTAACATATAATCGTGTGGATTACAACATGACAGGTAGGCAGAGAGGGGAGTTGATTTCAGAGGGAAACGCCTTATGGCGTAATAATATGTGAAATATCCTCAATGTAAGTTTTACATTATGTCACCAATTATACTTAATATTTTCTTAAGCCAACTACATAACAAAATAATTATGTTAACACCACAAAATCTTTGAAACATTTTTCCTATTAGAGACAACAATATTGGATGTTTAATTTTCAATGAATTTAGTGATGCTATTGTAGTCCATTCTCTAGTACACAGATATGATCATTACATGTTTATGGAAAAAGGGATTATGTTTTCCCATATATACATGACAACCCACACATAGATATATATATATATTATATACTATATATATATATATATATATATATATAAGACTTTCCTTTCAGAAAATTATTAAACACTGTGTAATAGGAAAACAATGTTTTCTAAATTAAAATATTAAAACCCCAATATACATAATACAAAATTTCTATTTCATTAGAAACCAACCCAGTATTCCCAAACATATTGATATTCTTGAGGTCAAGGTCTTTGTAAATGTAGAGATAATAGTAAAAGTAATTACAATCTCCCTATCATGTGCAGCTAGAAAGTTAAATATCTTTTGATCTATAATTTTTAGGAAAAGGAGATAAATATCTATTGTAATATAAAATGTAGAACTTGCAATGTTATTATCCTTTTTAAGTGGAAAATTTAGTGATTGATACATAAACCAATAATTTTATCAAGTTACATTCACATCTTTGTACCTTCTTCACAAAACTAACTTTCCTTATAAAAAGGTTTCACATAACCTCCAAAACTTGGGCCCATGATATTCTAAACCTTACCTGATGATCTTAGAGCTTTTACCTCTTTTGCTACTAGGTAAAAGGATTGGGACAAAAATATCATATACTGGGTGGGGAAAATGCTAGTGACTTATTAGCCTATGTTTATTTCTTGTGCATGTTTATATTGTTTCCACTTTTGATTTTGGTCGATATAGCCATGAATAGAATTTCAAAGCAATATTTTTTCAAAATATTTTGATACCATATATATACACAAATTCCACTACGGGGATGGACATATTTAAATTTATATGTAGGAAAATATTAGTAAGTAAAAGGATTTTCCTTGACATTATTTATGATTTTCTTGAGATTAATATGACGACAAGAACTCTCCTTTGATATTTACCTCAACAACTTTAAATTCCTACTATAATAAAAATTCATGGCAAGCGAAAAAAATAGTATTATAAATGTTCATATGTTTTTAAATGTGCACTACATAAACTTAATCATTAGTAGAGGATCAACAAAATCGCCTTGTAAGAATTTTTTTCTTTTTTACTTAAGCTAAAACAAAATTAAAGGAAAAAAGAACTTCAAAATATTTTGTTATGTTGTTACACACGACAAAACTATTTCAAAAATTCTACAAACAAACTAATTACAACATGTCTCGAGAGAATTGGAGGCATCGATATTGAGAAAAAAATTGTTCACCTAACTAGTTCTTTTTTACTTAAGCTAAAACAAAATTAGAGAATAAAGAACTTCAAAATATTTTCTTATGTTGTTACACATGACAAAACTATTTCAAAAATTCTACAAACAAACTAATTACAACATGTCTCTAGAGAATTGAAGGCATTGATATTGAGAAAAAAATTGTTCACCTAACTAGTTGAGCTAGGATCATTGGACACACTTTTCATATTATTTTCTCTGTTGATATTCATATGACACCAAGAAATGGTATAAGATATCCACCTCAACAACTTCTGATTCCTTACTATAATAATAAATCATAGAAAGTGGAAAATAAACTTTGTTATAAATTTTCATATGTTTTTTTGTGTGGACTATATAAATTGATTGTTCACTAGATGACCAACCAAATCCACTTGTAATGTTTTTCTTTTATCTTTCTTAAATAAAAACAAAATTAGTGAATCAATAACTTTGAAATATTTGCTTCGGCTACTAAACAAGATAGAAATATTTCAAAAATATTAGCTTCGGCTACATCTATAAGTTTTTTTAAGAAATTAGCTAATACAAGAAAAAAAATTATATTTTAATTTGAGAGCTATCTAGAAGAACATTTAATTGATAAAAATATTTAGAATTGTGTCAAATTCATTTTTATAGCCTATCAATCTTTTCATTTAATCTAATTCATCGTCCAAAAAAATTTCTATAGCCTATCAAATGTTTTTATAACCTAGAACAAGGAAATACGATGAATAGACATAGTGCACACAAAAAAACTCATATATTGTTCATTTCCAAGCCAAATTATGGGCTAGATAAATAATGCCCATGGAATCCAACAAATTCCAAATAAGGAGAATATTGTTCAAAATATATCTCAACAAAACTCCAACAACCAACAACTCAATCATACCTATTTACTAATGTAAGAATCATTCCAAATCCCCAATTTAATGATTACATCTGCATCATTACAAAGATTATAATAAAATTGATAATTTAAAATTAACATGTCACATCTGTGTGACTAGTCCTCCTCGAAATTTATACCCACTCTGAAGTCTCTTACAATGGCCTTTCCACGACCAAAATTTTCTAGCTTCTCATTCAACTCATTTAATACATAATCGCCTCTAACAATGTTTGACGAACTTTGTATAATTGATGCTTCTAAATCTCCCAAAGGACAATATCGATATTGGACTGTATCTAGCAGTCACTTTTCCAGTTGACTTTTCTATCCAAATGGATCTCATTACAATACCTGTAATTGATTTTCTTGAGCCCTAAAGCACAACAATAACCACCAATATATAACAAATCCATACAATTAACTTAGTTATGCGTTTTAACGACACCGAATAATGTCGAGAACTGTTAATTTAATCATATTCCTGTATTCATCAATTTATTTTCAACTTTTTAGAAAAAAGAAACAACCTAACAAACAAGACAAAGAAAAACCCATAACAACAAATATAATCACATTCAAAAAGCACCTCCAAAAAGTTTGAAAGCATATAATAATAATCTTAACAATGTAAACTTTGAAATGGGAACTAATACGAGTATCTATTTTTTTGATGTAGCAAAAAAATGAACCGATTTTGGAAAGTATTGATGCTTTAAATCTTCTTATGGATCATGTTTTTAAATGTCAGTGATTTTCATATTAGTTTTGAAAAGTGTTGATGTGACATTAACCCGTTTCTTCAAGGACTTATTTTTTACATTTTAAATATTCTAATGTATTAGGTCTGGACTTTTTTTTAAAATGTTGATTATTTAACCATTTTTTAAATTCTCTTATTCCTCTTCATATTTTTCATGCTTAGATATTTGGTTTTTAAGGCTTTTCAATTTATTGTTTTGTTTTCCTTTGCACTATTTTTTTACAATGAAAATTTTAATATTTTTGCAAAGTTTAAAAAAAATAAAAAAAATATTTTGAGATTATGAATTTTTTTATATTTATATATCGTTAATTAGTATTTCAATACACAAAAAATGATTGTCACCAAAAAATAATAATTTTAAAAACTCCACAAAAAATACACGTTTTGCATATAGATATAATTAAAAAAATATGTATTTTAGTACATTTTCACTAAAAACCCACATTAAAAAAAAAAAAATTCTTGAAAATTTGAATAAAAAAGAGAGGATAATAACAAATTTTATGAATTTTGTATAAAAAATGATATTTGAAAATAAAAAATTCAAAAAAAGATGTATTTTAAGTAAAAAAATTAAGCATAGAATTAAAAAAATAAATAAAAACCTTACATATAAAAAATTTAAAAATAAAAAATACAATTAAGTTATAAAAAAATCCATTAAAAAGAAAAAATAACATTGAAAAAATAAATTTAAAAGAAAAAAAAGAAAAAAATTGTGTTAAAATATAAAAATTTTTAAAATAAAAATAATTTAAAAAATTTAAATAAAAAAGAAACCATATCAATGTGAAAAAAATTAAATATATATTAAATAAAAATAATCACTATAAAAAATATATATAAAAAAAACCTTTTTTTGGGCTTCTTGGTGGCCTCAACTTGATTGCGAGAATCGAGTGAGGGGCTCATCTGATGTTATGAATGAGATGGAGCCTTGCCCAGTGGTTGAAGGCGGTACGACCTAGGGCTAGCGGAGCATCGATGGAGCCTGCCTAGGGGCTTGGTGAGGCATGGCCTTGTGTAGGTAGATCTATGTGCACCTTTGCTCCCCGAGGGTCGCAGGCCCGTCCGCAGGCTTAATCCAATTCTGAGAATCGGATTGAGACAGCCAAAGGGCTCGAAGAGGAATTTCATTTTTTTATTGTTTTATAATAATCATCATTTATTTTATAGCTTTTTCTTGTTTTATGGTTTTTTTTATTTAAATTTTTAATAAAAATATATAGACTTGTAGTTGACATAAATTGGTTAAAAGAATTTCCACCACCCAAGTGCCTCCTATGCCACTAAATCTCAAATCCAACTACATTAGGTTTCATAGACAATATTTAATTACATTTCTAAAAGAACTTATGAAATTTCTTTCCTAGTTAAGGAAAATCGACAACAATCCTACTCTAATAATAGATAGAAAAAATTTGAGGAAGACAAAGAAGGACAAAAAGCCTCCAAATAATTACAACAATTAGACAACTCCGCATAACGAGAATATAGACGGAGATACAAGTGAGCCATAATAAGTGATTCATTTGAGAAAATATTTTGAATGGAAAAGGAAAAGGATCAATAAACCAAATTGAATAGTTGAAATGAAAATTATTGACGTCTTAAAATAAGTAGAAAATGAAAATGGACAGAATATGAACCAAATTCTAGATAATATGCATTAATAAGATGATGATGCTTCTCTTGAACATCATTGCTACTACTATTTGTGAAAATGGTGTCAACCTCATTAAATATAGGTTTTGTACCATTTTTAAGGTGATAATCTTTCCCTTACTTATAGGAGTTGTCCTTATTCTCAATAAAGATCAACCTCTAAATATGGAGGAATTCCATCCTCATCTAAAATAATTTCCTTATTATTGTCAATTATTTCTAACACTCAAGTTCAAGTTATTGAGAAATTTTTGCATACCACCACATAGAAAAATAACTAGGGGGAGAGTCAATTTCTTTAGAATAAAGCTCTAAATGTCCTATCCTAAGGTTTCTTATCCCAATGACGATCAACCTTTGCTAATATAGAAAAATTCCTTCCTTATCTTGAGTTTTAGCATTTACATCAGAGCTCTTAACATCAACTATAATAGTCTCACAAATCAAAAACTTCACAAAGACCTACATATTACTTGGGATATGAAGGACAAGAAGAAGGGTGCATTCTTCCAAATATTATAATCAACTACGCTTCTATCATCTTCAAGATCATGCCTAGCGAAGATCAACCTTCAATGATTTGGAGCAATTCTTTATCTTGAATTTTAGCTTTCGCATTATTGACAATCTCTAAGCTATCAACTTCATAAGTAATTTTCATGTCGGTTAGAATTTTGATATCTGCATTCCCCCTTCATAATTAATTTTCATCCTCGGTAGAGTTTTGAGATCTTCATGATTTTTTTTAGTCATGGTAATGTGAAATATATAATCAGGTAAGTGTTTTGATGTTCATCTTAATTTACTAGCCATTTTGTTTATATGGCTACACTAATTCCTCACAGGATCGAAGACCTTGCCTTTCATTGTAAAGATTAGGACACACATATTTTCACTTACCTTTTTTAAAACTTCTTAAAACCGTTTTGCAAATTTTTCAAGAAGCGGACATTACATACATATTCCTTTGCAATTTAAAAAGCAAAAATGATATTAATATGCAATAAATTTATATAACTATTAGATAAAATTCAAAATAAATAATATAATATGATATGTTAGACAAACTCTTGAGTGCTTTGAACACCTTGTTTCGAACATCGCAAAAAATAAATAAAATATTAAAATGAAAATTAAATCCACAGCAAATTCTAAATGTCAAATCCATAATAATGTGACTAACGAAATGGAATAAATAAAAAATGGTAAAAGCATGAATTGAAGCCTTATTGGAAATATGCGTGTTGGAAAGATGTTTGTTTGAAAGAGAAAAAAGCAAGCATTAATGGAAAGAACCACCAAAAAATAGAAACAACCAGAAGCATCCGTGAAACATGGACAAAAGAAAAGCATCCACCGAAAATTTCAAAGAGGCATGGATGATCTGAATTGGATCCATAAAAGATTGTTAAAGAACCATGATTGTATTAGGTCGGGACAAATCTCTAAGAACTTAGAACAATGACCAAAAACACCCCTGAACCAATGGCAATGGCAGCCAATTGGAACGACGAGAACCTCGGTCAAAGTGCGCTCATTGAGGCCCATGGAGAGTGAGCAGTAGGTCAAAGTAGCCCCTCAGAGCACTAGATCGGGAAAAGGAGGTGGATTTTGATGCAATTGCACATCGTTGGGCAAACAGGGCTAAAATGGTGGAAGCCCGAGCACTCAGACTCATGGCGAACTAGAGAACCGTGGGTAGAAGAGGAAAAAAGTGCTAAACATATGAAGGAAAGACCTATGCTTTAGAAACCGGTGGTATTGATTTGGGCACCCTCAAATGGTAAGCAGTTTTGGATGGAGGTAGAGCGATCCCACTCAAAAATTGATGCATGGCAAGTGGAGGTGAGAGAAAACCATCATTGATCTCACGTTATCGGTCGAGCAAGTCAACCACACACGACGTGCATATGACGATGGATCTGGGAGATCCAGATCAAACAACTGAGATCAAGCCTGATGGAGGAAGTGGAATCGATGAAGGAGTACACCATGATTTGTAAATATTTGGAATCCATTCGATTGCCATGGTGGAGGAAAGACTTCATCCACGACATAACTGAAGAAATGAACAGACAAAGCAGGCTAACACCATTTAGAGGAAGACAAGTGGCCACGCAAGCGTTCATGCTGACGCCGAACAAGGAACTCCAAGTGTAGCTGTAGAAGGTGAATTGACAAAGGCGGAAGAGGAAACTAAGAGACATGAGTTTGAATGGCTAAAAACCATGAACATAGATAGAATACACAAGTCGAGTCAGTCAGAATGAACCCTGAGAGGAGGACTGAACACTGAGAGACATAAACCAAAGAAGAATGCAGTAAAGCAAAAGCAGAAAGAGATAGAGGGCCGAGCTAACCAGCTATAGCATTGAGCACCAGAGGGCTTGAGAGATTCAAGCCATCCCATAGAGGAATCTGTCTGGACTGAGGACCACACTTGGATCTTGCCACTGTAGACTAGAAGGTCACAAAGCTGGTAGGAAGAAGAAGAGCCTATGTACTCCAGTGGCGTGGGTCCAAGAACCACCCTGCCAAGAAAAACCTACTTCAGGAGAACTCACATTGAGTCCCTGTATTGTAATTCTCTGCTTAAAGGCACAATAAAACAAGGCCACAGCTGAAAGATGGACCAGGGACGTAGCCCTAAAGAATAGGGTGAACTCCTTATTAAAAATTCTTGTGTCTTTGCATTTTATTACTATATTTCTCTACTATATTTCCATATTTTTGTCTGTGTATTGGAAATTTGATCAATCTGTTGCTTCAATAACATAGAATACACACAAGAACATGAGTCTGTAATACCTTTGTTTAATAAATCTTCAACTGATGTCACTCACAGGGTGAATATCAGATCAAGTGGTCTCAGAGATCTATGTTGTAAGGTTAGACAAGCTTGTGTTGGTTTAGCTATTGAAGGCTCACGAGATCAAATCTCAAATTAGGAGGAGAGCTGGTTGAAACTAATCCTGAAATTGGGAAAGTCTATCCTCGGAAGACAATGTTAGAGAAAGGTTCTATGGGGCCAGACCCTCAATTCATAGAGAGCTTCCTAGATATAAAGTCTATGGTAGAAGAAATGTATAAGGACTTTAGAAAGCACAAGGATGGAGATTCATCAGGTTCTAAACAAGATAAAGAAGAAGATGAGTCTCATTCCCATGACCACTCAAAAGGAAAGGGGAAGGAGGAAAGCTTTCTGACACCTCCTAATAGCCCTGTGCATAATAAGAAAGCATTTTTTATTAAGCTAGATGTTAAATTTAATTTTGCTATATATGATGGAGAGCTAAATGTTGAAAAGTTTGACAATTGGATTTGACAAATTGATGTGTATTGTAGAGTGGAGAATATCAACTTAGACAAGAGTAGAATTTAGTTGGTAAGCCTATGCCTAGGAGGCACTGCCTTGGTTTGGTGGGAAGGCAGAACCCAAGCTAATATGAAGAAACATTTTAAGACCATCTCGATCTGGAGTCAATTTGTTGCTGCAATCAAAAATCAGTTCTATCCATTTTTGTACATGCAACAAGCCATGATGAGTCGGAAAACTCGTCGGCAGTTGAAATGGAAAAGTGTGCAATGGTATACTCAAGAGTTCATAAAGAGAGCATTGATGTTGGGTATCTCATTAGACTCACCAGAGACTTTGTTGAAGTACATTGGTGGTCTACACAACTACATGAGGCATGCCATCCTCATGTTTAATCCCACTAGTATAGATGAGGTATCTCTACAAGCTACTCATCTAGAAGCTAGAGGAAATAATGGAAATCCAGAAGTTGGGGGACCAGTCCAACCCACTGTAAGCAAGAGCAAGGAGAAAACAAAGCAGAAGTGGAAAGCAATGAAGGCTAACACTACACAAAAAGGCAAAGCTTCATGCACTCACTGTAGAAGGAGGGGCATGTTGATGAGCACTGTTGGATTCTGCATCTAGAGTCGAGACCTAAGAAGTCCAAGGGCAAGAAGAAGAAGACTGTTGCAACTATTCAAAAAGATTTGGGGTCAGATTCGGGAAATGAAACAATTATTGCAGCCACAGGTATAAAAGGTAAAAATTTTGAAGCACCTACTAGTAATTCTGCTCAAACTATTATTGATGAAGAATATGAGAGAAAAAGACATGAGCTTTTTCATATTCGAGTTATTTCCAAACATCAAAAGATTGATACTTTGTTTGATAGTAGTTCACAAGTAAATTTGATTTCTGAAGCAATTGTGAAGAAATTGGGATTAGAATCTAAACCTCACAAGAAACCATACCCATTAGGATGGTTGAAGGAGAAAACACAACTACAAGTGACTAGACAGTGCAAACTCAAGTTTTCTTTTGGGTCAGCTTTTGTAAATGAGGTTGAGTTAGACATAATTCCCTTCGCTATATGTGGAGTTGTTTTAGAAAGTCCTTACTTGTATGATAGAAAGGCTATTTTCTATAGAGCTGAGAACAAGTATCTACTTGTTAAAGATGGAATCGAATACTTTGTAAGAGCTCATAAGCTCAAGAATAATTATACTCTCATAAATTTTGGGTAGATGATAAGAATGACAAATTCATGCAAACAATTCTTACTAATGGTTGTAAAGGAAAAGAAACCTAATAAAACAAATGTATTTGAGGGTTGTAATGCTCAGCAGCAAGCTGATATAGAAAACATTGTTTCAGAGTATGATATTCTGTTTCAGTAACCTAAAGGTCTGCCACCCAAAAAGGAAATAGTACATTATATTATTTTGCAGGAAAATGTTCCATTGCCTAACATTGGGATGTATAGGTTGTGTGCTTTAGAGAATGCTGAAATCAAGTAGCAGGTGCAGGAGTTGCTCGAGAAAGGGTTCATCAGGCCTTGCACATCACCATGTGGGTCACCAATCATTTTGGTGAGAAAGAAAGATGGCTCGTGGAGAATGTGCATTGACTACCGAGCACTGAATAATATAACAATCAAAAATCGTTATCCCCTTCCTCGCATAGATGATCTTTTGGATCAATTAAAGGAAGTTCTTTATTTCACCAAGCTGGATTTGCACAGTGGATACCATTGGGTCAGAGTTGCGAAGCAAGATGCACAAAAGACTGCTTTCAAAACAAAGCAGGGATTGTATGAGTGGCTGTTTATGCCTTTTGGCTTGACCAATGCTCCTTCTACTTTCATGAGATTAATGAATGAAGTACTCAGACCTTTTCTTGATGATTTTGTTATTGTGTATCTGGATGACATTCTGATTTTTAGTAAAACATGGGAAGAGCACTTAAGGTATGTTAAATAGATCCCTCTAAAGTGGTAGTCATTGTGGCCTAAACCCAAGTCTGCTACAGAAGTAAGAAGCTTCTTAGGAGCAGCGCAATATTGGAGGAAGTTCATTTCTAATTTTTCCTCAATTGTAGCTCCCTTACATGCTTTGACAACATTGAAAAAGATGTTTCATTGGGGAGGCAAACATCAAAAAGCCTTCAACACCTTGAAATAAAAGATTAGTAGAGCACCTATATTAGCACTGCCAGATCTACAAAGACCGTTTTAAATCCAAACAGATGTCAGTGACTATGCCATGGGAGCAGTGTTAACAGAACACGGTAAACCCATATGTTATCATTCTAAGACTTTTAATTCTGTAGTCGTTAACTATCCTACCTATGATAAAGAATTGTATGCATTAGTTTAGAGTATGAAAAAGTGGAAACATTACTTAATGGGCAAATATACAGTAATACATACTGATCATCAACCACTTCAATATCTACACTCCCAAACTAAGTTGCAACAATCAAGGCATTATAGATGGATGGGATTTCTACAATAGTTTCACCTAGTCATTAGATATAGTAAGGGCATACACAACAAAGTTGCAAACATGTTCTCTAGACCCATTATAAATGCATCTACCATACTTAAGCATAATTTTGTGCTACATGAAAGCTACATAGAACAATATGCTCAAGATATAGACTTGAAATATGTAAATGCAATGTTGAGTCAAGGTAAAAGGGTAGAAGAATTGGACTATCATGTGAAGGAGTGACTCTTATAGCATTGTGTGAAACTTTGCATTCCACAAATAGAGAGAGTAGAGATAATTAGAGAGGCACACACTTCTCTGATATCAAGTCACTTTGGGGTAAGTAAAATAGTTGCATAGCTACAAAGATTTTTCTATTGGCCAAAAATGAATGAGACAGTTTCTAGGTATGTAAGAGGTTGCACAATGTGTGCTAAAAGTAAGCCCAGCAATTGAAAAGTAGGCTTGTACACTCCTTTACCAGTTCCTTCTCACCCTTGGGAAAGTGTTTCCATGGATTTTGTTGGAGGATGGGTTAAGCAAAATGTGCATTTTGATACCTTGTAATAAATAGATTATAGCTGAACAAATTGCAAAATTATTCTTTGAACATGTATGGGTTCATTTTGGATTACCCACTTCTATTGTATCTAATCGAGGCACACGATTTGTGGGGAAGTTTTGGTCAAGTCTTTGGGAACTGATGGACACCCAATTGAAGAAAAGCACAACTTTTCCTCCACAAACCAATGGCCAGATAGAAGCAGTTAACATGACAGTGATCCAGTTTTTCAAGGGATATTGCAGTAAACATCCTAAGATTTGGGATGAAAATTATTGTTATGTGTAGCATGCTTACAACAGAGACAAACACTCTTCTACATAGAGATCTCCTTTTGAGACTTGTTTTGGTTTCATACCAAGGTCACCTTTGGATTTTTTCTTTGGTAAAGATACCATGGTTAATGGACACAGTCATGTGGATAAGGCAACTAGGTTCATTGAACAGATACAGGAGATCCACCAAGCAATACAGGAATAGCTGGAAAAGAGCCAAGCCAAATATAAGGCTAGGCATGATAAGCATCAGATGGAGCATATTTTTCAAGTTGGAGACAAGGTCTGGCTGTATATCAACAAGGATAGGATGCAAGGTGAAGGTAAAAAGCTAAATCCTATCAGGTATGGACCTCTTAGGATACTTGAGAAGATTGGTGAAAATGCTTTTCACCTTGTTCTACCAGCTTACATGCACATCTACTCAGTCGTAAATGTAGATTGCTTGAGATTGTTTGAACCTTCAATGATTGAGGATCCTCAAGAGAAAAATAAATTTCCTTCTATTGATGACCTACTACCTGAATATCTTAATGAATTAGAGGAAGACAAAGTCTTGGACAAGAAGGTAAGGATGACGTGAAGGGGAGATGTTGAGTACCTTAGAATTGGACTCAAAGGTTCAAAGACAAGCACTGCAAAGTGGATTGAGATTGGACAAGTGAGACATTAGTACCTTCACTTAGTCGATGCTTGAAAGAAAACAAAATTTTGATGGTCCAAAACATTTTTCAATGGGAAGGCCATGATCGAAATTGGATCCATAAAAGACTGTCAAAGAACCATGACTGTATCAAGTCAAGGCACATCTCTAAGAATTCTGAACAGCGATCAAAAACGCCCATGAACTAGTGGCAATAGTAGCCAACGTGGAGCAATGAGGACCTCGGTCAAAGCTCGCTAACTGAGGCCCATGGAGACTATGCAGGAGGTCAAAGTAGCCCTTGGGAGTCCTAGATTGGGAAAAGGAGGTGGATTTTGATGTCAAATTAGCGCATCGTTGGGCAAACAGGGCCGAAATGAGGGAAGCCCGAGCACTCGGATGCATGGCGAACCAAAGAACCACGGGAAAAAAAGGCAAAAAGCAATAAACGTATGAAGGCGGGACCGACACTTTGAAAACCAGTGGTATTGATCGAGCCGCCCTCAAACGGTAAGTAGTTTTGGGTGGAAGCAGAGTGATCCCACTCAACGAGCAATGCATGACAAGTGGAGGTGAGAGAAAACTATCACTGATCACGCATTATTAATAGAGCAAGTCAACCGCGTGGGACATGCATATAAAATTGGATCTGGGAGATCCAGATTGGATAGTTGAGATCAAGCCTGATCGAGGAAGAAAAATGAACGAAGGAATATGCCATGATTTGTAAAGATTTGGAATCTGTTTGACCGCCATGGTGGTGGAAATACTTCATCGATGACTTAAGTGAAGAAACAAACCAACGAAGTAGGCTGGCGCCATATAGAGGAGGACAAATGGCCACTCCTTAAGCGTTCGTGCTTATGCTGAACAGGGAACTCCAGGGGTAGCTACAGAAGGTGAATTGATAAAGGCAGAAGAGGAACCGAACAGACATGAGTTCGAATGGCTAGAAACCATGAACAAAGAGAATACACAAGTAAAGTCAGTCAGAACGAACCCTGAGAGGAAGACTAAACATTGAGAGTTAGAAACTAGAGAAGAAAGAAGTAAAGTAAAAGTAGAAAGAGATAGAAGGCTGAGCTGACCAATGAAAACATCTAGCACAAGAGAGCTTGAGAGATTCAAGCCATCCCATAGAGGAATCTGTCTGGACTGAGCACCACATTTGGCTCTTGCCACTGTAGACCAGAACGTCATAGAACTAGTAGGAAGAAGAAGAGTTTATGTACTCCACTGGCTTGCGGAATCCAAGAGCCACCCTACCAAGAAAACCTACATTAGGAGAACTCACATTGAGTCCCTCTATTGTAATTCTTTGCTTAAGGGCACAATAAAACAAGGCCACCATGGAAAGATGGATTGGAGACGTAGCCCTGGAGAATATGGTGAACTCCTTATTAAAAATTCTCATGTCTTTGTATTTTCTTACTGTATTTCTCTGTTGTATTTCCATTTTTTTATTTGTGTATTAGCAATCTGATCGATCTGTTGCTTCAATAACACAAAACGCACACCAACACATGAGTCTGTAATACCTTTGTTTAATAAATCTTCAATTGATGTCCCTCATAGGGTGAATATCAAATCAATGGATTAGATTGAAATTTGAAAAAGCATGAACTCTCAATTGAAGAGAGAGCATGGAATCCCGGAGGAAGTACAAGTGGTAAAACTCTTGTGGCCATTGAAGGGAAGTGTGGAATCCCTATATTAAGTCTTATCATTTTTCCAACATCTTCCTTTTCCTTTGTCCATATCAATTGTGCTTATTCTTGTGTGTTTGGCTAATGTGTGGTCAGAGTTTGGGACTGTTTATGTCCAGTCTCTGTTTGAGGCAGTCATGGTTCTATGGGATAGAGGAGGAGGCTGAAAAGAGAAGGTAAGAGGAGGAAAAATGATTTGTTTACTAATTTTTTGGGCTCAGAGAAATCAATTATCTCTAAAAAATGGTATTGATTAGATTCTATTTAATTTCAATGTTTCTATCCATCTATGCTTTGTTGTAAGAACTAATTCCATTTCATAACTTTGTATCTTTGTTTGGTGCATCGTAAATTATTGGAGTCAATGACATTGTAGGAAAATGAATGAAATATGGAAGGAAATAGGTGTTTGACGTTGTTGTTGTTCAAGGCATTCCAATTAGCTCGTTGAACATGAAATCCAATCCCAATTCTAGGTATATAGAGATGGCCCTGTATCACTCCTTTTGATTAGTTGAAACATGGTGCTTTAGCCAATTTTATTGAATTTAAGGCTCTCCTTCCTCCTCAATAATTTTTATTAAGTTTAAATTTTTCTTTATTTTTTCAATGATCCTCAATAATTTTTATTAGAGATAATTTTTCCGTCATTCCTTCAAGAAGTTATCCCCTATGAATTCAACCATGACCAGACTTTTAATGACTTCTGATAGCTCTGTATTTGGGTTTAATCTATTGTGTATTAGTTTATTTTGTGGTTTTCTAGTATAACCTATTCCTTATTAGTTTAACCCATTATTTTTTTCTAACATGACTTGCATTGTATTGTGTTCTTTCTTTGTTTAATTTGTAGGTTTTTCCCTTTTGGGTGTAAAAATATACATTTTCGAAAGTGGATTCCTATTTGTTTCCATTATTTAAATATGTGATAGAAAGATTTATTATTTTTATATAAAAGACAAATTGATAATCTTCAAGACAAATAGATAATTTTCATTATATCTTATTAAAAATATACATTTTTCTCTAATATTTATGTGGTATTGCATGCAAATTTATTTACAGGAGGGATTTGACCTCCTAGTTTTGCTGAAAGGGTTTTTTTAGAGTAAATATTGATGTAGTTATATATTATTATTTCCTTCTCTCAAATACTGTAAGAGAATTATGCACATAATTATTAATAAAAATATTTTTTTTATGGAAAGGGTTAAACTCCTTCCTAGTTCTCAAGAAGGATGGGGCACCATTTTTCTTTCAGTAGTGTAGTTATCTTTGTTTGTGTTGATTACTTTTCTTTAAACTCATAACCTTCAAAACATATTTTTTTAAAGATACATTTACTTTACAACATTTATATTTGAGGCATGTCATATTACACTTCAATGATCATCCATTCATATTATAACACTTACTCATAACACACTTACATTAAAAAAAAAATCTATATTTTTTTTTACAAAAATATAAATTATACAATCT
>APFE031541156.1:1252-11544 GCA_000404065.3 Pinus taeda | reverse complement strand
AAGATTTTTATATTGTATTATTTATATTTTATATAATTAGATAAGGGTATACATATATAATTTAATTTATTTATGTATTTATGTTCATATATTGAATTGATATTGTACCATGTTACTTGGAATTTGTGTGTGTGTTTAGTTGAATTGTGTGTTTTCTTTTTTGAAACTTCATATCTATATGTGGGTGGTCCTAATAATGATTATTTTCTTTTGAATCTTGAGACCAAATTTTATATAGTGTGTTTGCTTATTTGGTCTAGTATTTTGTATGTTTATTTAATTAAAATCCCATATGTATGTGAATGCTTGTATCCATGTTTATTTATGAATATTTGTATGTAATTTGGAATTGTAATCATGTGTTTATTGTGATGAATTATGAATTTGAATGGGTAAACATAATGTAGATTTTAATTTGTATATTGTGTCTGTGTTTTTTTAAAGCTACATAAGAATATTTGAGCGTTTTCTTTTATTGACTTGAAATTTTATCATGTGCAATTAGTTATTTGAAATTGCATGTTTTGTGTTTAGTCCAATTTGTATATTGTGTGTTTGTTTGAGTTTGTACTGTATGTTTTACTTTTTATATTGTGTGATTGCTTATTTAATGTTGCATGTTCATATTTGGGTGTTTGTTTTTATATTAACTTGAAATTGTATTGTGTGTTTCCTTAGTTTTTTAACACCCCTCCGTTGTGTACTAAATTATTGCAAACCTAAGCCGAGTTACAACTAGCTGTGATATCCTCCCTTATGTGCTAAATTATTGTAAACCTAAGCTGAGTTAAAGCTAGGTTTGATATCCTCCCTTTTCTTTTAAATGATTGTAAACCTAAGTTGAGGGAAGCTAGGTGTGATACCCTCCTTTGTGGGTTAGACTATTCTAAACCTAAGATGAGGAAAGCTAGATGATATATACTATGGAAAGAAAATGTGTTATTAATAAATTAATAAAATAAATCACTTAGAGGGTGGAGCACCAAGAGAGAGGAGATTCTTTCCAAATGCCATGAGGAAAGGGAATAGAGATGAATCTTTCATGATAAGCTTCTATATGACATTCTAAATAAGTTTGGATGGATTGGATATCCATCGGATGGATGGGAGATAAAGATTCATCAGACATAAAAGCTTCATGGGAAATAAAGGCAAGATTTTTTGAGGAAAAGCCTCCTGGGATATAAATATGAGCTTTTGCGAAAAAGACATAGGAAAATGGAAAAATCCATAAAAGCAGGACGCCGATAATGGTAACTAAATCATGAAAGAGGGTATTAAATACCCAGTGATTGATCAATTTAGGGTAGTTGATGCTTGGCAAGATCTTCGGCTCGAAGGGAGTAAAAGGTGATTCATGGTTGGGTGACGGTGCTCCTCCCTCCAAGAGAGGTTTTAGTTGGTCTGAGATGCATGGGATGTTTGTATGATGATTCTTACTCTCTCTCTCTCTCTCGCTCTCTCTCTCTCTCTCTGTTATGGTGCCAAGTTTTTTATGAGAAGATTTTATTAAGTCTTTGTTATCATTCCAATTTTTCTATGAGATGATTGCTTAAGTTTCCTCACCATGAGAATGTTTGAATGAATTAGATGGGTTTTTGTAGTAACAAAATTATTAGGATGCTAAATCCTACAATTAAGATATATGAATGACATAATTTCCTCTTTTATAGAAAATGAATGATTCAATAATGCATGTAACTGTAGTGTGCTTTCATATCCATTTCAAAGTTATTAAGATTATCTTCACAGTGGTAGCAAAGAGTACCATGATTTAGTGTTTTGCAAGTTTTCATGCATGTGGAATAATTATGGAGGAATGTCTCCCATAGTATTATCAAAGGTTCACCATGTTCTATGTCATGCATAATGAAATTAGATGCTCTTGCATGCAGTATAAGGAATTAATGGAACATCCTTTTAGTTATGCATATATGGGTGTGTAAGATATCCTATGAAATTGACTTGAATACCATTAGGTTGCTAATTGTACCTAGTGTGTCTACGAGATAGGTTACCTGTATAATGCCTGATCTAAGATCTGTATTTAATTAAGCAATTCATTATGCATGATAGAAACAAGACCTATAATAATGATGGATGATCATGATAGTAGAGTTTAATTAAGATCATTTATGTAGGTAAGGAAATTAGTATAGGTTGCATGTTATGGTTAGGTCTTCTTTCATCTACTAAATCATGTTTACTAAAAATCATCTACTAAATCATGTTTACTAGAAATCTGACACATAAGCCTTGACAATAAAGTTAAAAGACCATACGAGAAGCACTCTATAATTAAATTGATCATGACTATGGAGTCTATTACAGAATTACTAATGATTATATAAGGCGGGGCTAAAGATACACTAAGAGGTATTGTTTCTTAACGATTAAATATAGAACAAAATAAACATTTGTGGAATGGGAGCTTAGGAGGTAAATTCTATCATAGGCTAAGGAGGTTGGTTACCAAAGGTATCAAACAAAAAGTTCAAACACTAACTCTTATGGAGCAATCCACCTCCGTAGGATTTCCATTACGGGTTTAAAAAAAAAAACGTTTTCTGTAAAGGTGAAGTTAAAATTTGAAGCTTAGAACATCTTGATGTCATATTTATTTGTTGTCGTTAAAGAAAGTTAGGATTCCTTAGTGGTTTATTGAGGAACCATGAATATACATATGTTAATTCAATATATATGTAACAGGATATTATATCAAGCACTTTAATTAAGGAGGAAGTTTTTATGCTTTGGTGGAAGATGTTTTCCACCCCAACTATGTTGTATACTCAAACAGGTCCTCTAAGAAGACTATATGATATCAAAAAAATTAATATAAAGTTAAATCCGAAAGAATTCTCAAGAGACTTCAATCAATCCTACATCAAACAGCTATCAAGATAAGCTTGGGGTCTTTGTGTTTCCCTCCCTATATGTTTTTGAAGGTGCATTTCCATGGCTACAAAGTATGCAATAAATCTCTGGAATTATCAAGCTTCGTTTTAAAACGATAGGCCAGCAACAAAAGTAACGGAGGAAATGTAATCCGCTTTGTCATATAAAGAACATTTTTTTGGAGGTAAAGGTATTGTTATGGATTCTTTGGCGTATTATATTATTGAGGAATTGAAGAATTCTGGAATATAAAACTACAAAATATGACCTCCTCCAAAAATTTCTTTGAACTCTATTTTCATGATATCGACTTGAGTGGCAGGTTACAAATTATCGACATAAACGGACTCATCCATAAATTATGACATAAACGGACTCATCCATAATGTCGATATTACATTGCGTGGGTTGAATGCGTAGTGGGAAAAAGCACACAATTCCACAACCTGTGAATCTTTTTAACAAACAATTTGGTTATGTCTCCAAGCATTTTTGGAAACTCGTTGATGGAAGAGGAGAGGAATAACTAGGAAGAATTGTCAATCTGAATATGAAATCGAGGCACGGGGATGGAGCTTCTGCACATGTTATGTGCACGGACATAAGCTAGCTCTTATTTTGTTATGGAAAAAGGTCGGGAAAATTAGCCGAGACATGTGATTCACCATTCGATTACTCCTCCCTATGGATTAGGGCTGAATACACGCGTATGCTGCTTGATCCTCATGCGCAGTCATTTTTTTTCGAGTGTGTTACAGATTTTCTGTTCACGTTCAGGATGGGATGAATGCCGGTTTCAATGTCTGTTTTTATTGTTTACGGAACGGTCAGTGCCTGTTTTTATTGTTAACGGAACTGTCACTGCCTCAGATGTACGAAATTGTTCAATCCCAAAATCCTACTTTTGGCTTATAGATAAAAGAAAGTATGGCAAAGCGGTCAGTTTTTCCGCCAGACCAACAATGGATAAAAGAAACGGCTGCTAAAGCAACATGAAAATTCCACACCCTACAAAGCTCCGCCTTCCTAGCTTTTAGAAACATCACGAGAAAAGCTTTAGATTGATGTTTCCCATTTAAATACTACATTTTGCGTTTGTCTTATCTCACAAGGGAATTCAATCCTTGAAACCTGAATTTTTGTCTTACGAAGGTAGTAACTTTAACTGCAAAACCTGACTTTGTATTAACACCATTATTGGTAACTAAATCATGAAAGAGTGTATTAAATAACTAGTGCATTGATAAATTGAGGGAAGTTGAACCTTGGCAAGATCTTTGGCTCTCGGGAATCATAGGTGATTCATGGTTGGGTGGTGCTGCTCCTCTCTCCACGTAAAGTTTTAGTTAGTGTCAGATGTGTGGCATGTTTGTATGGTGATTCTTACCCTCTCTCTATAATTGCGGTTTGTTTACGATAATATTTATTAAGTCTATGTTATTGTTCTAGTTGTTTTAGTTAGTGTCAGATGTGTGGCATGTTTGTATGATGATTCTTACCCTCTCTCTATAATTGCGGTTTGTTTACGATAATATTTATTAAGTCTATGTTATTGTTCTAGTTTTTCTATGAGATGGTTTCATAAGATTCCTCACCGTGAGAATGTTTGAATGAATTACATGGGATTGTGTACTAATAAAACTATTAGGATGTTAAATCCAACAATTTAGATATATGGATTTCTTAATCTCCTCTTGTATAGAAATGAATGCAGTGGTAAGAAAGAGTAGCATGTTTTAGTGTTTTGTAGATGTTCATGCATGTGGAACAATTATGGAGGAGTGTCTCCTTTAGTATTATCAAGGGTTCACCATGGTCTATGTTGTGCATAATGGAATTAGATGCTCTTGCATGCAATATAAGGAATTGATGGTACATATTTTTAGTTATAAATATATGGGTCTCTAAGATATCCAATGAAATTGACTTGAATGTCACCAGGATTCTAACAATACATAAGCCTTGATAATAAGGTTAAAAGATGATACTAAAACCACTATATTCTTAAATTGATAATGATTGTGGAGTCTGTTATATAATTACTAATGGTGATCTAAGGGCAGGCTAAAGATATCCTTGCTAGAATTACTAAATCACGTTTACTAGAAATCTGAGACATAAGTCTTAACAATAAGGCCAGAACCACTTTATTCTTAAATTGAGAATGATTGTGGAGTCTGTTATAGAATTACTAATGATGGTCTACAGGCAGGCTAAAGATACCCTTGCTAGTATTGCATCTTAATGATTAAATATAGAAAAGATAAAGAAACTTTATAAAATGGGAGCTTAGCAGCTAAATTCCAAGGTAAGATAAGGAGATTTGCTAAAACTTGGAAATATATGTTATGTGTTTTTCTATTTGAATTTTTATTTGTGTTTCATATTTAAAAATTTAAAATCATATGTTTGCTTTATTTAAATTTTTATTTTCTATGTTGTTTAAAATTGCATATATGTAACACCCCTCCCTTGTATGTAAAACTTTGCTAACATAAGCTGAGAAAAAGTAGGTCTAACATGTAATAAGAAAAGTAAATAGTCTATGAAATAAATGAAATAATTAATCACTTAGAATAGTGAGACACCAAGAGAGGAGATTCTTGCCAAATCCCATTGGTGAATGGGAATCAATATTATTCATAATAAGACTTCTAGATCCATATCTAGATGAGATTAATGGATTTTGAGATAAATATCCATTAAACTACTTAGTTGGAGAAAGATGCTAAGTTAAGAAAAAGCATAAAAGCCTTTCCCGAGAAAAGGCAAGCTTTGATGAGAAAAATCCTCATGGGAAAATAACTCTCAGCTCGGGCGTGAACTGGAAGCAGGTAGTTCTAGGTTGGGTGGTGGTGCTCAGTTTTCCATGTGACATTATTTCAATTTCTCTTATAGAATTCCATTTCATGGGATTTGTTGTATGTTTTTCCTTACCTTGTATATTGTCGAATTCTCTCAACATATCTGTATAGCTACATGTGTGATCTTTGTGTAGAAAGATAATTGAATAATGATGCATGAAACAACTAGGTAGGATGAATAATTATGTTTTAAGGTTGCCACCATAGAGCTAGTTGTTTAGGTTATCCATGTTAGGCCTTTTGCACTATGAATTGTATCTACTAAAGGTCATCTTAACTATTTATTCATTGTGGTTATTATTGCATAAGATATGCCAACAGGACTATGGGCGTCTTATATCGAGAAGTTAACTACAGTGTATTTATGATAAAGAGTCCATTAATCTTTGTGTTAAATCCTCAGAGGAACAGAACTGGACTATAATATCTTAAATGATCATGATTCATGCCTTTCATTACGATGTCATGTATGCATGTGTAGAATTGCAGGTATTAACCTTGTCTATGGGATGACTATATATGAACGAATATGACAACTATTGCATATTTAAGCCAAGTTAAATTTAGTGAAGGAACAAAATATGGGGTTTTAATATTGGATCAAGGAGGTATGTGACAAATGGTATGATAGCTCTAAGTTCAATCATTATGGTCTAAGAAGCAACCCACCTCTATAGGGTATGAATGAGCTTTAGGTCCTAAATTAGGAATTTCAATAAGCTTGGTGGTTTGCATTCTTCCTATAACACCTTTATGCTAAAGAAAAAAAGAAAAAGAAAAAAAACTATGACACGCATATGCAGAGCGAAAGGCTAGATTTTGCCCCACCTTGTGCATAGTAATAGGATCTACCCTATTACACATATACTCTAGCCCAACATATTCCTTGTGTATGCATATAACTTACTCTACACACTCATGCTTTAATTTCATTAGTTTTAGACATAATAAGATTGTTAAAATGAGGAGACTTATAACATAAGTCTATAGACATTAATATATGTACAATTAATAAGTTTCCAAAAAGTAAAGGTTTTGTAAAAATCATAAATTCTTCTCTATTTCTTCCCAAGAAAAAATAAGAAAAATATATTGGAACCTACTATATTGTTCACACAAAGAAGTCTTTAGGGACCTAAAGTGTCTCTAGAGAGATAAACATGGCCAAGAAGTAAAATATGTGAGCATTTAAAAGAGTAAGTTACAATACTCTACATAACTCAAATATTGAAAATTTTCTTACAAAAAAAGTAGAAAGGAGAATCATGGTAAATTGGGATGTTCTAAAATTAAAGACAATCGATGGAATTTCTTTTAGTAATTTGTTAAGATATTTTTAAAAATAAAACCCCAATGACTGCCACTACTAACTTGCAATGAACTTCAATATTTTAGAACAAGAAAGTATGAATAATTGAACCATACACTGGGCTAATGAACAATTGTAACTTTGAATATTTATGCAAATTTATGATTGAAATCAAACTGAAATTTCAGAGGAAATTTTAATAAGATTGCAGGGAGTGAATGTTGTCAAGCCGCATCGATGAAAGAATTTCCTTGCCATCACCTAAAGTGAATCAACTGCTTAATGCGATTAATATGACTTAACTATATTCTATGCTTAACATAATATCCTCAATTATCTTAACGAGTACAATATGAATTCATGGTCACTGGCTCAAGCCCTGAGAAGCCCTACAAAAGTGTAGTGTGAAAGGCGCACCACAAGAAATGTGATGTTCTGGTGATGCCATTTTAGATGCTCGGAATCTTTCCTACCAAGTTAAGAATGCCCATATGTTTAAATCCTTGGACATCTAGTGCAATGCTAGAACCACGAATAGGCATGAAGCAAATATGGTGATTTCAAGTTTTAATTTCTAAGGATTGTTAACTTGGAAGTTGGGACCCAATCTACCATATAAATGATATGAATATCGATGGCTAGATGTTGTAAACCGTCTTGTTAATGTATTTGAAATGATCATTTTTGTTTATCCGCAGTGAGTGCTTCACAATTTTAGAGAACCTTAGCCTCATGGTTATTTCTTAAAAAGGAAATGAGCATTTTCTAAAGTTACAAAAGTAGTTAGAATTGCTAGAGATAAATCATGACCACTAAAAAAATATCGAGACAATGAATGATACTAAAATAAACTATCAAAATAGTTTATTAGTGAAGCCATAGGTTCGTTTGATACTAAATACAAACAAAAACATTCCAAATACATCAAAATCCAATTTTTGGGTAATAGAATCACAACATGGATAAAATCACTTCCACCTATTTTCTTTTAAGTAATCTTGGGTTAAGTGATTGTGTGTCTACACCAACCCTATAATATTTCACTACGAGTGATGATGTTGGATTTTGGTAGCTTTCGGAAGTAGTTCATTTTATTGGTATATTTAAAGCTAAAGAGACACCTTCCCAACTAGGTTTTTGGATAGAATCCCATTAAGGGTTTTTGTTTCCCTTTTGATCCCCAATAATGCCTTTTCTTTGCCCCTATCCGCTGATCTAGAGGCATTGAAATGAAATTGTTGTAGGATAATGGTTATCCTTTCTTGGTTTCAGAGAGAACAATGTGAGTATCCACCTTATCTGAGAAAAAGAGACTTGGTTGGATATTCCATGGCCAAGTATCGAATTCTTATCGCTCACTACTCAAATAAGGATAAAGAATGCCTTTAATACCTTAAAGCATTGAAATTGCATTCCATCTTGAAAACAAAAACCTTATTCACCTCAGGTAATCTTAATACTTATAAAGGACTTAAGAAATTATGAGTTTCTTTATAGGTGAAAAAATAACAAGAACACGAGGTGTTCTTTAGGTCGAGGACAGCTATCCCTCAGGTAGGCAAGCGAGTGAAGCTACCAGACTTGTAGCAAGAAAATGACAACTTGTTGTGAGTGCTTATTCTCCTGTCTTCTTATGTAATTTGGACAACACTTATCCTTACTTGCACCTAGACAAGTCACACTAGAAAAATTTTGCTCGTATTATCTTCTCCTGTCTTAATTTCTCCTTGCGTGGAGGTTACACAATGTCTGTTCAATTAGCAGTTCTTCGATATAAATACTCCTCCTACCCACACATTGGAATCAAATTTCATCGTCTTCAGTTCTAAAACTGTATTGGATGCATTTTTCTTTAGATTTCCTTTGAATTCTTCCATAGAGGGAGATATCGCAAGGTATTGCTGTCATTTAGTAAGGGAAGCGGAGAAATGTCCCTGAGGCCACTGTTGCAAAAAATTATATCTCGAAAGAGGAGAGCGGGGTGTTGTTGAAAATCCAACATCCTAATGGGCAAGGCTAAGCCATGTGTGGAGACTCAAATTCCATAAGGATCTCAGGGAAAATGTTGGCAATGATCACAATGATGACTCTCGCATAGCCTTCTTTTATGATGGCTTGCTCAGATGAGGAAATTTGCATGATTTTTTTGTTTGGTGTTTCAAGAATGGTTTAAGGTATACTGGCTCAGTTCACTGTAATTCTTGCCAATTCTCCTTGATTTCGTAGTTATTCTCTTCATTTTTAGTACAACCAGAAACAATGGCAATTTATGGATTAATTTGAGAGGGGTGACCAATGATTTTTTCCTGAAGCCATTCTGGTGCATCATATGGGAGATAGGAAAAACATTTGCAATTACATAATCACCACATACGCTAGCCTTCCATCCCTCTTTTAAATTCTACTTCAAAATTATTGTACTAGGTTTGGGTGAAGAGGATTGAGGGTTTTCTAATGTTAGTTGTCGAAGACATTGCTTGCCCTATTTAAATTTAAATAATGAATTGAGGAAGTAGGTTAACTGAAACCCATTTCTAATTAGGTTAAAATTATTGTACTTCGTTTGGACGATTGGGAAATTTTTTCTGTTGAGGAATTTTTTTAATTCATTGAATTGTGAAAGACATAGCCCAACCAATTTAAATAATGAATTGAGGAAGGAGGCTAACTGAAGTAAATTAAAAATTAACTTGATTGTCTAAACACAAAAAGAAAAAGAAATAGTGAAATGTTTTGGTGAAATTAGCAATACAGCCCTGTGTATATGGACACATGAAATTTTGTCCACTCACAATGGAGTGTTTGTAATGTTTGATGATGTGCATCTATGGAATGATCTCCTTCAATGAGCTAGGAGATAGGATGCATCCAATAAATTTTTTGATAGTTGTTCACTTTATACACTATCTGGTTTGGCTACATTTTGTGGTAGAGTTAAGAGTAATACATGAAATAAAAACAATTCATGTGTTAATTAATTTCCACAAGTATAAATGGAAAATTGTTCATTGTTCTATTTTTCCCATTTACTATGTGTTGTAAATTATGTAGAAGGCAAAATTTTTATTTCTTTATTTGTTCCCCAAAACTTAAGTTGTTTTTAAATTCTCTAAGGAGAGCACAAGGACTCTATACCATGAGCCATGAGGTAAAAATGGTTTAAAATAATTTAAATGATAGACCTTGTTCATATTTGAACTCGATAAATGAACACATTGTAG